>JAOTAX010000197.1:39256144-39279127 GCA_025629825.1 Erythroxylum guanchezii
ATTCGCTTGAATGCTGTAGGTATACTCCCGTTGGCCTAACGGGGTATTCTTCTTATCCTGAAAAATAATTGCAAATTATAATGCATGTGCCACCTTTTATACGAAAACATTCCATATTTATATGCATATATGCTACCATGATGTATGAACAAGATTATGTATTGTCTTAGTTTCTCTTTAAGCTTGCTTGTACTGAAATTTCGAGTCTTAACCGGTAATATGAGGACGGAATATTACAAGTTATCTCACCAAATTTTAAGATTGAAAACAAAGTTGATATCTCAATCAACAAATACTCAAATCAACCCCGAAAATAATAAAAAAAGGATAAGAACACTTTTCTATTCGCTCTCTCTCTATTTTTCCTCCTTTTTTAAAAAAATATATTTTGGCCACACTCACTCATTAAACCTATACCTTTTTCTCTTTTATATTTCGAAATAAGTTTTTCTACACCGTACGTGGTCACATAAACGATCTTGTAAGTAACTATGTCTCTTTTAACATTACTTAAATCACAAATATACCCAATTACAGAGAGTTACATAATTATCACATGCGGCCGTATATGTTATAAACATAGGCATAGACACAACAGTGTATGTCTTCGCTCTTCACGTCTTTCAACGTACGGTTTTAGAGACTTACACAGTTAATCTACAAGGCCATGTAAGTAGAGGACATAGGCGTGTAACACCTTACACAAGTGTGTCTATCCAAAAAAGCTTGATCCAACAATCATTCATCTTGTTTTTACTCGTTCATCATCTCCACGAACCATAAAAGTGTCAAAGATAACTGAATTTGATAAGTCGACAATATGAAGTACAAAGGTTGTTGATATACAGAAGTAGATCTAACAGTCCATTAACCTTTACTTATCCGTATCACCGGATAGGGACAATGCTTAATTACCTTATAGAAGAGAAAGACTAAATTGAATTAAGGATAAAAGAGATCCTTGTCAAGAAAGTTTAGAAAAATTTTGTAATTTTTAAAATTTTTAGAAATAAAACACTTACAATATAAACATTGAATTTAAGCTTATACTCGAATTGAACTAATTAAGTTTGATTTAAATTAATAATATAAGATCGTTATAATAAATTATAATTTTGTGTTAGATTTAATTAATTCGATTCGAATTTAAGGGTTAGTTTGAGTCATTCAATTGATCGGTACATGTTTGATGTTAATGACACGTGTTTTTAGTCATTATTTTTAACTAAATTTTGATATAAGAGATTTTTTTAAAAATATAATATCACAAAATTTTAAAATTAAATTTATTTTCAAAAATATCTTAAATTATAAAAGTAGATGCATATCTTTTGCTCTTGAACCAAAATACTTCTTAAACCAACAAAAACCCAAGAAACTAAGGCAAGTGGGACTCAACTTTTGACTATACAGTAATTAAGTCTATGGTTTTCTCAAGATTCCATCCACTATTTGCCTTTAACATATCAAACAAAGAAAATAATTGAAAAGGGACCATAAGGCCTAACCCACTTTATTTCTCTTTAATTTGGTTTTTTTCCATAATTTTTCACTTTCATATAAATACAAAACATTCCAAGGGACAAGCATGTGGCCATGTTTTGGTCACAATCAAGAAGGTGTCCTAATCATGGTTCCGTAAGCACTCAAGCCACTTAAAACTTTCCATTAATATTGTCAAATTCACCATTTAGCAGAGACATTAATCGTAATTATAAAAAAATAACAAATTAAGAATTATTTAATCTTTTAAAAAAATTAAATTCAATACTAAACCTTTTTAAAATTTTCATTTTATTTGACTTCCTGTTTAAAATTTGTGCAAATTAAGTCAACAAATTTTTGTTTGCTAATATCACGTGTCTATCAAATATCACGTAAATGTTCATTTATTAATCACATCAGTAAAAATAACGTTATGAACTTAATTATACAAGTTTTGAAAAGTTAATTACTAATTTTAAAGTTTTAGAAAATTTGATTCTAAATTAAATTTTTTTCTAAAAATTAGACAAATTTGAGTATATTATTTCTTTAAAAAATTAACTTTGAGCATTCCCTTTTTAAATATTTTGGAAATATTGATGTTAATTCATCTATATTAAAATATTCGTGGTATTTCTTTTAATGTTTTATATTTAGAATATAATAATCTCTTCATAAAATCTATCTATGATAAAGTTAACAATTTCTTAATAGTTAAATAAATATTGTTTTTAAAACTGAGCCGAAAGTTAAACTGATAAATTATGATATTTAAAGTTTAAAAGATTCAACCGGTATTAAACCATCATAAAATCAATTAAAGATTGAATAAAATTGATTAAAAAAGATAATCCTTACTCATCGAAAAATTTTAAGTTTAATTAAACACGAGACTGTTAAATAAAAATTAATTGATCTATTTTAGTTAATAAAACTAATTAGTTTACAAAAACTGACCGATTAATTAATAACTTCGTCGGTTTTTAACAATAAAAATTATTAAAACTAAACCAAACAAAAAAATTTAAAAACGAACTAAAAAATTGGTCGGTTTAAAATTTTCATTATTAAACTAAACAATTCGGTTCAATTTTTAAAACATTATACATATAAGTGTGGTTTTTATACTGAACATCCTACGCTAAGTACTCCACTTTCTTCCCAAAATTAATCCTCAAGAACTATATAAAAATTGGATTGATCCGTGGGTACAAGAAATTCCAAAAAGCCCATCGATTTAAAGAAAACACTTTTCTATATTACTTTGAAAGAAAGCACGAGTTGCATAGCCTCATACTTTATATTATTGTACAATAAAGAAGCAACATAATGACAAAAAAAGTTGAAGAATTTAGGTATAAGTAGCTATGCATTAGGGGCCCGTGATCGAAATTGGTAGGTTAAAGAGCATACTCAAGTAAAGAAGTTGAGTCTCAACTCTTTAAGTCCCTTAAAATTAGTATTTTAATATGTAAAAATGGTCATTTTTTTAATTTTTAGGTTTTATTATTATATTTAGTTTAATAATTTTTATAGTTTAAAACTAATCAGTTTATTAATTAATTTGTCAGATTTCTTAAACTAATCAATTTTTATAAATCAAAATAAACTGATTAATTTTTATTTAACAATTTCTTTTTTCAATTAAACTTTAAAATTTTCGATTTCTATAATCACTTTTTAAATTCTTTAATTTTATTTTAGGTGTACTTGGTTAACTTGGGATAATGGTAATAAAAATTATAATGAATATAGTGAGGAATGAAAATGGTCCTCACTATATTGGGGGTTATAGAATATTGCGGGGATATAAAAATATTGTTCGTCTAATCTGTAATATATTACCAACTATCTTTTTTCATTCTTTATTCATTCATTTATTCTCGTACCAGTTAACCAAGCACCCCCTCAATCTTTAATCAGGTGATTTTAATATTTGTTGAACCTTTTAAATCTTAAATTTCTTGTCTTACCGATTTAACTTATAATTTAATTTTTAAAACATTAAACTTAATTTACCAATTTGTAGATTTTTAAAATTTTTCTTTTTTTAAACACGAATCAACTCATAAAATAATAATAACAACGGTTTGAACTCAAATTCATAGGTTAATTTAGAAATTTAAGAAAATAAATAAATTATTTTGACCAACTTTTTTCAATATATTTTCCAAAAAAACCTTTTTTTTGGATATTATTTGTTGATTGGTTTTTACTAGTGCCTTAAGGAGGTCCAATGAAAAGTTAATCATACTTTTTAAAAAAGCAATGAGATCACTTAAACTTTCTGTTTAACTCAAGATTAAAAAAAATTAGATTAATTAAGATTTGACATTAAAGTTGCTCATTATGCTTGTTAGCTGGAGAGAGCAAATAAAAGTACAGAGATAAAAACAAAAATAATAAGTTACTATTTCTGATCTTAAAATAGTTTCAAAGCAACAAAAAGAGCCTAACCAATATCTTTTGATGGACCAATATACCCATCATGGCAAAAAAGATGAAGCTATTCCTTTTTTTTTCTTCTTTTTTTCAAAAAAATTAAATTTAAAATTTAAAATTATTTTTTAGATTTCAATTAAAAATAATAAAATCAAATATAGGATAAACCCCAAACAAGGATTATTCAAATGTTAATATTATTATAATCTAACTCAGCTGTTAAACTTAAGTAAATTCAACTTAAATTAATTATATACAATGATTATAATAATTATTAGTTTGATTTAAATTTAAAACGTACAATAGTCAATTTTAAATAAATCAATGTTAACTTTTTTTACGAATTGGGTTTGTGTTAGTCCTTTTTTTTATTAGTATAACTAACGTAGTTATAGTGCATGTATTTTATCATTATTTTTAAATAAAATTTAAATGAAGGGATTTAAAAATTTAAAAACTAAAAAAATTATGAGAATTTTGAAAAGTTTAAGGGATATCTATGTCTTTTACTCTAATAATAATAATAAAGAAATTAATTTAATTAGAAAACAATCATAGATGGTGGCAGAAACATGTGGCCAGCCATTTATAGTCATATAGTAATGTATGGTTCACATGAGCTGAGCAAAAGCTGTCAAAATATTCTGATCTTGCTGAGTGCTTATATTAGAATAGTTTAATGCAGATTGATGATACCTTGGTCTAAGGTAGGCTCTGTTGGATTTTGAAGTTTGATTCCATTTTAAGTTAAAGAGAAGAAAAAGGAAGAGGTAGGCAATAAACTAAGAACAGTGCCCTAATAATTCCAAGGAAGAGAAAGGTAGTAGGTGTGATGTGGTAAGTAAAGTACTCGTAGGTAGGTCGAGAGAATCATTAAAAAGTTCAATTAGATCTTGTTAAATTAAATTTCATTTAATAATATTTTTATTTAACTAAATTTCAAAATTTTTCTATAAGTAATAATAATTTTTTCAATCATATTTTAAATTTTTTAATTTTATATAATTTTTAGTATGTTATATGACGATTTAATACCGGTTTGATATTTTAAACTTTAAAGTTTTGGTTTTATCGGTTTAACGTTCAATCTAATTTTTTAAATATTGAATAGAGATTAAAAAAAGGTCTAATTATGACCTGGCTTAAATTAATCAACTTTTATATTGAGTTCAAATTTTCTCAAAATTTCAAGCTTCAAGTCGAGTTTGGACTTGAGCTACCCAACTTAACTTAACTTGAAGCCTGAAATTATCACGTAAAATAATGTAATTTTAGATTAAATGATGTTTTTCTAAATTTTAAAAATTAAAAATAAATTTTTTATCAGATTGAGCTTCTAACTACTCTAATTGATCAACTCGGGCTTCAAACCATGGATTCGATTATGATTTGGGTTGAACTTGATTTCAAAAACAAAATTTTGAGAGGGCACAATCCGATCCGGTCCATTGCCTTACTTATAAATAAGGTTGAGAAAATAATTCATCAACAATCCGAAATGTGTTATTATGATTCGAATCAAACTTAAGTTGAAAAGATGTATTTTTAAAAAAACTTAAGCTAAATTTAGGTTCTATAGTTTGATTTGATTTTATTAAGACAAAATGATATCATTTTGTTTCACTCAAATTCTGATATGTCTAGGAACTTTTCGATTCTACTTGTTCATGATCAAGTTTCAATCACTTGTAAGATAAAGAAAAGGTTGAGTTTGGTCTCAGGCTATTTTGACTGGATTCATAGTCTAAAATTTTACATAAAATAACGTAATTTTGGATAAAATAATATTGTTATAAATTTTAAAATTTTAAAATAATAAATTTATTCGGATCAAAGTTCAAACTAATCAAATCCGATTGATTTAAGCTTGAAACCTCGGATCCGATCGTGATTCGGGTTGAACTTGAGTCCAAAAATAAAATTTTGATTAAAGCTCGAATTTGGTTGAACCTAATCCAACTTGACCAATTGTCATGCTTAGAGGTAGGATTGAATGCAATTATAAATCAACAGTATATAAACTTTTTGGTTGGAAAAAATATACGAGATTGCATCAGACATGTGAATCACGTTTTACTTTGCAATTAAGTTTCTTTGTAGTCTTTGTAAATGAAATATTGTCGTTGACTTTTAAAAATAATTGAAAAAGATTATTCTTTTCTATCAAAAAATTTTAAGCTTAATTGAAAAAAATAATATTAAATAAAAATTAATCAATTTATTTTAGTTTTTTTTTTAAAAATAATTTATGAAAACTGGCCGATTAATTAATAAATTGATTGATTTTCAACAACAAAAATTATTAAATTAAATCAAACTATAAAGTTAAAAACTAAACACAAAAATTAATCGGTTCAAGGTTTGTACCGTTAAATCGATCGAACCAGTTTAGGTTTTAAACATTAATTTTAACTGTTGAAATTTTTTTAATTTTCAATTTTTAAAACATTTAGCTCAAATTCAAGCATGATTAAACCAAATTATTTGTGATAAACCAAATTATTTGTGATTGAACTTAACTTAAAATTTAATTAACTCGATTTGAAACTAATTATAACTTAAAAAATTATAATGAGTTTTACTTATGATTATTTTTATGATTATTTTTATGATTTTTATGATTATTATTATTATTAGACCAAAAACATAAGAGTACCCTACCGAGAAAGGCTAACAACTAACCGAAGCCAACATGCTTACCCAGTGCACCCAGATCCTACTAGCCTTTCCCTATCAGGAACATCGCACATAGATTATTCAGAACGTAAAATAAGAATTGAGTCATGAGGGATAGAATCCCAATGATGGAGTTATGTATGTAATAAGGCTACCTTCGCAAGAGAATGAGCCGCCTTATTGGCACTCCTATGCGTTCATTGGAAGGACAAATGGAGAAAATGTCGCTTAAAAGTATGACAATCGAAAGCCAACATTCCAATCTCCGAAAAATTAAACGAAAATGTTGTGACCGCTTGTAAACAATCGGATTCCACTATAACTTGATCGAAGTGTTTGTTTTTCAGCCACGAAAGAGCTTCTCTTATTGAAATAAGTTCTACCAATACTGGATCCAATAAATACTCAGAAAAACATGATAACGCAGCAACAAAGTCACCTCCTGAATCTCGTAAAACCACACAAAAACTTGTAGCTTTATGCTCTTTGAATATAGCCGCATCTACATTGTATTTGAAAAAGCCATCCGGAGGTTGACGCCACCCGGATATAATATCACGCGGTCTATCATCTATTCCAATAACCCTCTCGAAACAACTACGTGCTTCCTGCCAGGATTTAAGAAAATTGTCAGCAAAACTAACAACCGTGCTAGGAGGGACAGACTTACCTTGCCAAACACGCAGATTATTATTTTTATTATTATGTATTAAATTTGTTCAACATTATATTTAACATTTTTTGGGCTCGGTCCAAGAACTTTTTAAATAAAGTTTCAAACTTTTATACCAAATCGGACTAAAACAAAAAATTTAAAATATGAAGTACTTAATTTTTTTTTTGTTTCAAAATGAATAGATTTCTCAAATTTAAAATTTGAAAAATTTCTAATTTAAATATGAGTTCAATTCAAAATCTATTTAATTAAAACTTTACTCATTAATTTCAAAGTTAGATGGATTGGCACTCTTCCATATTATTGAATTATTAAATTCAATGATAATTATTTTGATTACTCAAATGCTATAGATCCATGCAGTAGACTTAAGGCTTATAGGCCTACTAAGTTCCTAATAAAGACCAAGTCAATACAAGCCCATCAGAGAGTTCATTACTATTATATGGTTTTTAAATTATCGAAAAATTATATTTTTTATTAAATTAATGTCGAACTATTTTAATCAACGTTTTAAAAACCAAATCAGAAATTAAACTAGTAAAAGAAAGGTTTAAAAAATTCATCCATTATTAGATTGTGATAAAATCGGTTAAAAATTGAATAAAATTAAAAAATTTGAAAAATAATTATGATAAAATCGGTTAAAAATTAAATAAAGTTAAAAAATTTGAAAATGATTAAAAATTATTATCCTTACTTATTGAAAAATTTAAATTTTACTTTAAAAAAGAAACGGTTAAATAAAAAATAATAGATTTATTTTTTATTATAGATTATTTTACAAAAATTGGTTGATTAAATAATAAATTGATCGAATTTTAACAACAAAAATTATCAAATTATATCGAATCAGAAAGTTAAAAAGTGAACCGAAAAATTAGCCGATTCAAAGTTTTTAAATATTAGACTAGTCGAACTGGTTGAGTTTTTAAAATATTGATTTTAATACATAATATTATGTAATTAATTGTTAAATTTAATTTATACGATTGCTCTGGCTTGACTTTACTAATAAACTGGGTGAAAATTAGTACAAAATACTTTTAAAGTAATTTTAATATTAATTTTTATTAAATTTAGATAATAAAATATTTTTTGAAACAAGTAAAAATATGTAACATATTTATATTTTTACATAAATTATCACTAACATTAGCTTATTGTTGAAACACTCTTATCTTAATAAACGATAACTATTTTGTACAAAATGTTTAATGGTGTCCTGGATATTCTTATTATTATTCTTTTCTTACTTGAGTAAGTAAAATAAGTGTTACTCTTGATTTTTTTTATATTCTTTATTTATCCCTTTATACTATTTTTAGTTATTATGTAACTCTTTTAATTTTCTTAGTTTCTATTTATTGAAAATTTTAAAATAATATTGTGATAGAAATAAAAAATTATAATAACATATCATTTCAATAAAATTAGATAAATATAATTAAAAAAATTATAATACGGGAGTGTATGCAACCGTGTAACTCTACTAAAATACCTTGCCGACGGCAGCAATCTCAGAAATTCTAGTATGTCTCAAATTCAATTAAAATTAAAATCAAAATACGACAAAAGAACTTTACCTTAACGAGTGGGTGGCGAAAATAAGACAAAAAACAAGGTGGCGAAGTGCGGCAGTGGGGTGGTGTCAGTGGCGAAGCCAGGAATTTGTTTCAGGGGGGCAATGTATATATATATTAATAATGGTAAACATTAATATACAAAAAGATTAAATAAGAAAAAAAAGTTATTTGTACAAATAAACGATCCACATTGACTTCGTATCCACATAACTATATACTTCACCATTCTATTAAACAAGAACATAAAATAAATATTGCAATATTAAATACAAAATATTTAAACTAATTGTTTTCAAACATACTCTCTACGAGTTTTCATATTCTGAAAATGTTTGATGATATCCTCATTCTTCACATTATCAAATACATCTTTTTCAATAAAAGTAACTAAACAATCATTCAATAGCTCATCACCCATACGATTTCGCAAACGGTTTTTGATAAAGTTCATTGCAAAGAAGGTTCTTTCTACCGTTGCTGTCGCGACATGCAAGATCAATGCTAGTTTCAATAACAAATAAACCAACGGGTACACAACATGTTTTCTTGTTTTACCTAATTTCTTTGAAAGGTCCCCCATTCCATTAAGTTCCAAGAATCTTTTGTCTAACCACACATCCACAATATAACTTTCAAGTTGATTGTCAAGTGTCATAAATTCTATTTTAGAAAACTCAAATGGATAAAATTGGGCTAATTGAACAAGTTTCTCCTTATTAAACTCAACAAATGAATCTCTAGAACTCAAGCCTGCCACACAAAGTAGCAATTCTGTACTCATTTCTGTGAATCTATTATTGAGTTTTTGGAGTTGCCTATCAATTACTTGATAAAACAATTCAACTTGAAAATGATGCAAATTAGAAACTTGAGCAGCTTTTTTTTATATCCAATCCACCATGGGTAACAACATTCTTTTAGGGTGGGCAACCTCTATATGCATATATGTCTTCTTTAAAAAAAAAATTGAGGGTGGGCCACCCTCCCTTAGCAGTAGCTTCGCTACTGGGTGGTGTAATGAGTGCTTAATGAACAGTAATGAGAATGAAGCCCAAACCAGAGAAATAGTGATGATTGATATTGATAGTCAGGAAAGTTACAACGTATTTTGCTCAAATCAACGAAGAAAACAAGAAGAAGGATGAGAAAACATCAGAGAAAAGGATGAGAGAGTGAGACATCACAATTCAGTACAAAACAGGTATGAGAGTGTTCTTAAGCACAGCTAGGAATATATGCAGTACAATTCGCGTGAGCAATTCAGTTATTCCCTACCAACAACATGCGTAGAATCCAGTGCGTAGCCAACCAATTTCTTTGACAGCTTCCTCTCATGTGTGCTTCTCCTCAAGGCTGGGTCATTGGTTAGTTCCTCGCGATTGGGCTGATGTATACTGGCCCTATTCATAACAGGTGGCGATGCGAAGGGGCGATTATAGGGTCGATCGCGACTGGAGGGCAAATAGGTGGCGACTAGCTACTAGCACGACAAAGGGGCGGGTGATAGTGAGGGTTAACAATGGCGGTGAGAGAGAGGAGAATAGAGATAGAAGCGACTAAGGTGGTGGTTAGTAGGAAAGAAAAGAAAATTAGAAAAGAAATGAACTTACTGTAAAATAACGTCTTTTTACACTAGTTTTGTTGCGTCAGTTTGTCGGGCCTAAGCCAAGACTTTAACTTGAGAAGCAAAATGATATCATTTTATTATATAGATTTGTCAGACTTGGGCTTGGTGCCTGATCTGATGACTAACTAAGTTATAGTCACTGGGCTCAAGGTCTGGTTAACTCGAACTTTCCCTGTTGTTCGTAGTCTGGGTTAGGTCGAGACAACTTTGCTTACTTCCCCATCTCTCTCTCTCTCAATCTCATGAGTTCAAACTGGGGCAAGCGGTTCACGAAAATCTGTTCTCTTACTTGCGTAGGCTCAGTAAAGATTACTGATTGGTCCTTTGGGCCCAAACCCAATTTTCAACTCTACTTTGGACCCGACCCAATTTTCAACCTGCTCTCTACACGTGTCAAACCTTTCAATTAAATCATATTACTTGACACGTGTATCGCGTTGCTTACGTTTATTCAACTAAAAATAATAAATAAATCTGAGATCAATTCATTTATATTGCACCAACGCTGTGCTTCTCATCATTTTCTAGTTTTTGATTTCTTAAGTAACGATAATAACTAACTTCCCTATTGATCTTCGGAAGAATGACTCTGGGTCTCATTGACATTGTTGTTTTCTCCAACTGGTAAGTCTTTCTCTATCTGTCTCCATCATCCTATCGCATGTTCAGCTTGAGTTTGCTGTTTCCAGTTTCTGGGATCAATTCAGCTAGATGTTTAGTTTGTTGATTTTACTGTGTTGGGTATTAGATAGGATTTGGATTTGGCAACCCCAATGTACGTGTTAGTGAAAAACTGTTGACAAAAGCTGTTGTGTTTGTTTGTTATGGAATCTGATATCGTCTTGCTTCTTTGTTTCTGATGTGGAAACTTGTTTCTGTAAACTGATTTTAGACATAGTATTGAATCTATTGAACATTATGTTCTTTTGAAGGCTATCATCTGTTTTTTTAAAGATAAAGATATAGGTTGGTGTTTCTTTAGCTAAAACTCGAGAAAATGGTGAAAGAGACAGCATACTATGACCTATTGGGTATCAATGTGGATGCATCCGCGGCAGAGATAAAAAAGGCTTATTACCTGAAGGTTAGATTTCAACTCAACCTCAAGCAATTATCTATGTAGCTGAAGATAACACTTTTGTGCAGAGCAAAGGGGACAAAATCTGTGAAAATGGTTGGTTATGGCTCTTTCAGTAAAGAGATACCTTTGTATGTTGTGTGCAGGCAAGGATAGTTCATCCAGATAAGAATCCTGGTGATCCTAAAGCTGCTGAAAATTTTCAGGTTAGGTACTAAATCTGATTCTGGACTGAAGATTGCCTGCTATGATTATGTGAAGTTACAGTGTCTCAAATGCTACTTCTCCTTTTTAACTTTTTAACTTTTTAAACTTGTATTCTTCTTTGGATGAATTGTGTAATTCTCTTTCAAAGATACATCCAAGTTCGAAAACCTGTTCCAATTATTGTTTCTGGGAAAATTTTGTTTCTCTTTTCCTTTCCGATCAGTTTCCTACTCATTCATTATATTCCATGTTAAATTGATCTTAGCTTCAGAAAAATACTGGAAGTAGAAGGCATTCCATTTGTCAGTTCACTTGTTCTTAAAGCCTATTATAAGATTGGATTGCTTTTGTGGTTTATGCACAAAGAAACTTGGAGAGGCGTACCAGGTCTTAAGTGACCCCGTAAAGCGTGAAGCATATGACAAATATGGAAAGGACGGAGTGAGACAGTAAGTCTGTTCTTGATCAGCATAATTTATAAAGTTTTCATTTTTATGCTCATCTTTAAAACTTGTGGAAATATCTTTTGGGAAGTTTTACAACTCAAGTACCTAGTAATGATTCACAATATCCCCAAATTACATGTTGTGAATCAACAAACAACAGATCATTGGTAACTGGCCTGGGATTTATTATTCGAGAACAGGCTTAAAATTACGAAATTTGGCATCTGAAGTGGGGAATTCGAGAAAACAAAGTTCAATTAGAATGTGAAAGTGATGGGAGGAAATGAATGTTAAAGAGAAGACTAGTTGAAGGGCACACTTGTATTCATTAAGAAGTGGTAGTTAAATACAAGGTAACGGGGGGGTCTAGTTGGGTTTTTCATGCCAACATGGGGAACACTTATTTTATTCATTCTGGTTTCACTTATCAGAGTTTCAGTTTTTTCTGGTAACTATATATTAACTGAATCAGATCGTGGATCCTCCATGAAGTTCTTGCAGGTAATTAAAAAGTGAAGATGCCTTAAAAAATTTGTTATTGATATAGTTAAAGTTTGAACTAGAATGGCACAGGAAAGTCAGGAAAATCAAATAGATAAAACTAGGAGAAATCGAAACATACACTAGATTGTCATGTTATCGGTATTGTATTCAGTCTGAAAGATGCATTGAAGAAGATGTTAGCTTATTGTTTTGTTCCAATAAATCTACATGTTGAGGTTCTATATTCAATTTTGACTATATAATGTTGATCCAGATGGAAATGTCTTAGTATTTTTCTTTTCCCAGAGATGTTATGGTGGATCCTGCAGCTGTTTTTGGAATGCTATTTGGGAGCGAGTATTTTGAGGACTATGTTGGCCAATTTGCCCTGGCTTCCTCATCATCTATAGAAATTGAGGATGATTCACCAGACACTGAGACCCACACGCAGAAAGTTAAAGAAAAGATTAAGGTGCAACTGGCATTAGTGGTTTTGTTATGTAAGAGCCTCTTAAAGTTGACTGCATTTATTCACAATTCTTAGTTCTGCAGGCCATGCAAAAAGAGAGGGAAGAAAAGCTCATAACGACTCTAAAAAATCACCTCGACCCATTTGTGGAAGGCCAAGTTGATGAGTTTGTGGAATGGGCAAATTCAGAAGCAAAGCGCCTGTCAACAGCTGGTATTCACATTCTCATACTCATAGAATAGTTTGTTTTTCATTAAAAAATGCCCATTCTATGAGAACTTCCGACTAGAGAACATTGTTTCGTATTTTTCTTGCCAAACTAGCTTGTTTTGAAGAGTCTTTTTTCTGCCCATTTTTACAAAAGCAAGCTTTTGATTGAAACCAATCTGAACTTCGCTATCTGGTGGTTGCTACTCACTCTTGAACGTCATCTTCAAATTTTTCTCTGGTTTAGTTTCATTTCCAAATGACTTTGTGAAGTCGATATGCCTTTGGACCCTTTTTTGGAAATGATATGTAAATTGGCTTGGATGTATTGTAATGTATGATGAGTTCGTCTATTGCTATTGAGAGCAGTTTTTTCTGATCTAGTTAATTAGTTGGGTTTTAAACCATATTTCTTGCAACTAGTTCAATTTCTTATTCACCTCTAAAATATTCTGAAAATGATCATTTCTGCTCTTTACTTAGTTTGATCGGAAACGCAGTTGACAGTAAATTTTTTGCGGATTCCGTTGTTTGAATCTCTTTTCGAGAATAATTCCACCTCATCCGAAATAAAAGCTTACTATATCTTACTCATATTTGCTAAAATATTAAGCATTTGGTGAGGCTATGCTGCACACTATTGGTTACATTTACACTAGGAGAGCTGCTAAAGAGCTTGGGAAGGGCAAAAGGTACATGAAGGTACCATTTTTTGCCGAATGGGTACGAGATAAAGGACACCAGATAAAATCACAAGTGATGGCAGCTTCAGGTATTCGTTTCTGCCATCAAGGAACTTACATAAACCGCAACCTTTTGAGGTCATCCTTATATAAAGCTTGAAATGCACTTCACAGAAATGTTGTTTTGTGAATTTGTAGGTGCTGTTTCTTTGATTCAAATACAGGAGGAGCTGAAAATTTTGAACCAAGCAGAAAATGATGAAGAGAGCTTGCTGAAATTCGTCGAAGAACGCAAGGATGCTATGCTTCAGTCTCTTTGGCAGATCAACGTTTTCGATATTGAGAATACTTTATCTCATGTCTGTCAAGCTGTAAGTGGATACCTTTTCCTGAGCTGATAAGTCATTTTCATATCTCCATCCATGATCTTCTTGGAGAAGTAGAAAATTTGGGTTATCTGTATCTTTTTATCATGTCGACGGACTATCGCAACCTCTGGTTTTTAGATCTGACGTCAAAGTTTTTGAGTCAGTTTGTGTAGATCATTCCTAAATCTAAAATCCCTGCCCTGGTTGATATTTTCAGATAGAGATGTAGAACTATGCCTTGATTGATTGACTTCAGATTCTGTTTTCAGGTACTTAGGGACCCTAGTGTGCCCAGGGATGTTCTGAGGCAGAGGGCAAAAGCATTGAAGAAACTGGGGATAATATTTCAGGTGAGTGTAACTCTTGCTTCTACCTGTATACACTTGAACATCCCTTTCATTGTCTCGTACTTCTCAGGGAGCCAAAGTTGCTTACAGTCGGGAAAACAGCTTGCGACGCGAAGATGGCAAGAAGTTACAGGCGACTTCTTCATCGTAGTCGGACCGATACTTAAAGTACACCTTCTTCCCATATCCATAGATGCATTCAAATCTTGATAACTTAGTTTTGGTATGAGAATACTTGATGGAATGAGTTTGAGAATTGATGCTCTGCAAATTAACTTCTAGACAAACATTCTGCCGTATATATTTAACCACATCTTCCATTCATATTTTCATCGGAAATTACCAGCTTAGAAAATGAGAATTTTATTCTTAAATTGCAAATGCCTGAATTTGACATGAACTTGAATATGAAGATACCTTGTTTTCTTCAAAAGGCACACGGATGTCCAACATGTAATTCGTATAAGACCTATGAGACCGACCAAATAATCTAAAATTCATTCATAAAATATTTCTAAGAAGGTTTCATATTAATGAATAATTTAATAATTTCATTGGATTATTAATTTTACTTATGATTATTTTATATTAAAATTCTGTTTATTATATTTCTAAGAGTTAATTACTAAAAAAAGTTCAAAATTTCGTCAATTTTCAATTATAACCTGTACCTTAAAAAGTATTAATAAAATATTCAAACTTTCAAATTTTTTCAATTATAGCTTAAACATCAAAAAGTGGCTATAAAATGCTCAAACTTTCAAATTTTTTCAATTCTAACCCGACATTAGTATTTCCATTAAGTTTGTTGATTTGACTTGCCACTTATTTCAAAAACCTTAACTATTAATACACGTGAGCCAAAATTAACACAACAAATGAAGATTAGTGAAATGACATCGTTTAATCACATAATTAAAACGACGTTGTTGTTTAAAAATGACCTAAATCATATTACGCAGTCCCGACGACCTTACGTTTTGATTTCAGTTTTTTCCTTCGTTTTCAGTTTGTTCTCTCAACACCCTCACCCTTTGATTTTCAGATTACACAGCTCCGACGCCCTTACGCTAAGGGCATCAAGAGAACGAACGAAAAACGAATAGCTTATTAGTGTAATACGTTGTAATGTGAGAGTAGTTTGGGGCGTCAGAAAAACAAATAAAAAATAAAGGGCTTAGGGAATCAAGAAAATAACAGATAATATCAGGTTAGAATTAAAGAAAATTGAAAGTTTAAACATTTTATTGCTACTTTTTAAAGTTTGGGCTAGAATTAAAAAAATTGTAAGTTTTTACATTTTATTATTATTTTTTAAAGTTTACGTTATAATTAAAAAATTAACGAAAGTTTGAGTTTTTTTAATAATTAACCTTACTGCTAAATATCGACATCGTATTGAACATTTTTGGACTCACTCGAAGACTTTTTAAAAGTTGAAGTACTTTAATTTGTGTCAAGTTTCAAGTTAATTAGATTTCTCGAATTTAAAACTTGAAAATTTTAAATTTTCAATATGAATTCAATTCAACATCTATTTAACTATACTCGTTAATTTCAAATTAAATAGATTGGACCCAATGGTGCGAGTACCATACTGTACTAGACGATACCAGCCAAAAAAATGATATTGTACTCACTAATTTCATATCATTAGTCGACACCACCCGGTTCTCACATACCAATGATTTTTCAAGACTAAATTGTAAATTAACCATAAACATTTTAAGCTACCTGACCCTCCACCCCACACCCAGCCACGTTTGCTTCTGCTCTCATCACCCACACCCAACCGCCTGTTGTCTGTGCATGCGCTTTGCTTATGCATGGGTTTGGTCTCGCCTTGCCTGCACAGTTGCCTCACGATCCTGCCTCTTCCCTTATCGCTTGGCTTCATCAACATCGAGTGGAGCTACAAACTTCCAAGTTCAAGCCTCAAAGGTTGCAAAATACAAATCAGTTATTCAGCCTTGAACAATTGAAATGTGTGCAGTTTAGTGTACTGATTTGTGTTGTGTCGCGTGTGTTTCGTTAAATATTTGAATGTTGAGTGTTAAGAGTTAATTGAGTAGTTGTTGTATATGTGAGTGACTTATAGTTGTGAATTGTAACTCGTGAGTTTGGAAATTGAGGATAGTGGATAAATGGGTATTGGAATAGAGAGATGTGTTTGTTTTATCTAAATTTTAGAAATTGAGAAATAAGAATGAATATTTTATATAGAATTACAATATTTGAAATTTGAAATTTTGGATGTGTTTTATCATTTGTGTTGTTTGGATTCTAGAAATTGGGAATTCAATCATTCGATAAAAAGTCGAAGTTTATGTTATTGTTTGAAATTTGAGAAATATTGAAATAAATGTTGGTATTCATTTAAAAAATATTATAAATTGATTTCTTAATATACAAAATGAGTTAGTTAATTTAAGTTGAATTATGTGATTACACGAATTAAGTTAAAGATATGAGTTTATGTTTGAATCATATAATCACACAAAATGAGTTATATTTATGAGTCTATGGTTGAATTATGTGATTACACAAATTGAGTTATCGACATGATTTATGAGTTTATGGTTAAATTATGTAATCACACAAAATGAGTTCTAATTGTGAGTTATGATTGAATTATGTAATTATACAAAATGGCTGCAATAGTGACTTTATGGTAGAATTATGTAATTACACAAAACGAACTATAATTTTGGAGTTGTGACTTTACGTTTAAATTACGTAATAATACAAAATGGATTATAGATGTGAAAGTGTAGCAATCAATGTATATATTTGAAGTTTGGGTTATGAAACATGATAATTCTTCAATATAATGTGCTTAGTTATCAAATTTTCTTAAAGAATCATTTATATAATTTTATGAAGGTCGCTTGTTTTTACATATCATATGATTATTGAGAAATTGTTTTTGCTCTATTTCTTTTTGTTATTATACACAACTTGATTTTGATACGAAGCTATTAAGTTAATTTTAATATGTGTCTTCATTTATTTTTACAAGTAAATGGAGGGAAGTTCAAGTACATCTGATAATTTAATTGCTTCAGGTATAGGAAGATTTAATAATCCATTTTGGGCTCATGTTAAATTGGTTCATGGAATGAAGAGCCATATTATCAGTTTGTATTGTAACAAGCATTTAAAACGTGGGGAAATCATTAGATTAAAGATGCATTTATGTAAGGCCCCAAAATATATCCTAGTTGAAATAATACATATTTATGAAAGTACATGTGTGATAGGAGTTAGAATTTTGCTACGATTAGAATATGAAAGACTTATGACTTAAATTTTTGATCAAGTGGATTATAGTGAGAAAATTGGAATTAATTGATACCATTAGAGAATTGAGGTATTTAAATGCATATTTATATTAGGAAAACTTTCAAGTAGAAAAATAAATTGGTATATGAAAACTGTAATGATTAAGCCTACGAGTTAGTGACATTTGGCATAGTTGAAACATTGACAAATGACATAGTTAATAAAGTAACAAGTGACCAAATCAAATTGTGGCATTTGGCAGCATGCATTAAGTGAAACATGGTTTAATAGAAGTGTGACAAATGGTAGCTTAAGTGCAGGGCATATGTGACACATGCAAAAAGACACATGTCTTATGGAGTTAGTGACACCTAGGTGGTGATGAAGCAAGTTTCTGCTGGAAACTTTTCTGTTTTTCTCTTTTTATTCACCTTGCTTTCTTCTCTCCACGAAACCTCCCATCTCCTCTCTAACTTATGGACTTTTGCTGGTGTTTGGACTATCAACCTTTGGAAGCTTTGTAAGTTATTTCATTAAGAAACAGTTCTTGTGATTCTATGTATTATTACTTCATTGATGTTGAAAGTTGCACATTAAACTTAGATATGTGCTGGTTATTTAGAAGCTTGATTTAGCTGATTCTCTGAAGTTAAAGAGGTAAGGGATTTTTACACTTGATAACATGTATTGTTTGATGTTTGAAATGGAGAAAACATGTACTGAATACAGAAAGAATTGAGGTTAGGTATGTCCTGGAAACTGGTTGGAAAGAGTAGATACACTGGACAGATTTTCGTATTTTAGCTATATCATGCTCTATAGGCATCCAAATTGGATGAATTTTAATTCGGATTAAACTTGAGACAAATGCCTACAACTTTCTTCAAGAAGTCGAATTTTAATTCTATCTCTAAGATTCTATCTCTAAGATTTTCAAATTTTGGAATGAAATTAAGTCTTGGCTTAGGCTGTAGCACTACTAGGGACAGAAATCATATCATGTGGTTATTGAATAAACTGTATTGATGTAGGCCGAATTAGACTGAGGTGTCTTCACCAATGTTGTAGCTTATTCTCTTAGCTTTAAATTGGTATAAAGTTTGTAATTTTTGGATATTGAAATTGAGAGATATGGGTTGTACAACTTGAATGTATGATCATGCTCTAGCCAAAATTTCAATTGTACACAATCTATGGTATTTTGAACATAACTCAATGAATAATGAACCAAATTGAATAATCTTAGTATCAATAGAGACTTAAAACATAGGGGAACATTTGTTTAGAAGAATACTTTTCTCAGAAGCCTCAGTTTCTATGTCAAAATAGCCATCCGAATAGATTAGATGAAAGTGAGGGAGTCTGTTGGAATGTTACGAACTGGAGTATTATTTTATTGAACATGTTTCGATATTTTGATTATATCTTGAATTTTGGATCTCCAAATGAGTTGGTTCCTAATTTAGATTAAACTAGAGACATAAGGCCACAACTTTCCTGAGGTGATAAAATTACAATTATGAGTTTAAGAATTTCGAAATCTGATTTTAAATTGAGTTAAGAATTCTGTTGTAGCTTAAAAATAGTTTGAACTCTTTTAGTATAACTTTCAGTATTCAGAACCCAATTATATGATTTTGGTGTCATTAGAAACCTAAGACAAAGGTGAACAATTTTCTAGAAGAAAGTGTTACTTAAATACTCCATTTTCTTGATCTAAATGATCATGTAAAGTAAACTCGAAGATCTGATTTGAAAACAAAGCTGGACTATGTCATTGAACATGCATGTTATATGATACATTCATGCTAATGCTAATTTAGTTACATCAAAAATAAGGTAACGTGAACTTATGTTTGATTGTATATAGAAGGGCAAGTAGAGCGATCACTTCCAGATATTGCCGGAACTTCAAGGCAATAAGCGAAAAGGGAGCGATTGTGAGTAATCTTAGATGGTCATACCTTATTCTGTTCTACTTGTTGAAATTGATTTTTACTGATTGTGTTCTGAATTCCAGATAATGATTGTCGGAGACGTTTAATGCATGATTATATCATTAGAAGTGCTACTTATATGTGAATATGATTGACTACTTGCTTTGCACATAAAATGTTTGAAATGACTTTGTTTTGCTTTAAAATGGTTGAGTCCTAGTTGTGGGTACATAGGCATGCCTAGAAGAGTCTACTGCTGCTTTTGTGACACTTCGGTGTCTTATGTTATCGACACTTTGGTGTCTTCTATTAGTGACACTTTGGTGTCGAGACTTCGGTCTTTTCTGTGACACTTCGATGTCAAGACTTCGGTCTCTTCTGTATAAGTCCCGTTACCCGTTTCTGTATATGGATTTAGCAGT
Source organism: Erythroxylum guanchezii (assembly GCA_025629825.1). Taxonomy (NCBI): domain Eukaryota; kingdom Viridiplantae; phylum Streptophyta; class Magnoliopsida; order Malpighiales; family Erythroxylaceae; genus Erythroxylum; species Erythroxylum guanchezii. The sequence goes on from JAOTAX010000197.1 coordinate 39,276,566, forward strand.
CATCTGTTTCTTACTTTGATATCTATTTGATTTCGACATAAATTAAATTATGTTCTAATTCTGAAGGGTTTATACCCTCTTGTGTTATGCAGTTCCGTTATTTATAAAAATCTGTTCTGAAATGCTTTCTGTCTGACTTACTGTTAAAGAAATGTTTGAATGCATGTTGATGCTGTTACATGATTCAGTGTGATGATTTGTCAGTTTATGTATAGATTAGTTATTACTCACTAAGCTATATGCTTAGCACGGTGGATTTGCCTCGTGTAGGTTCAGAGAGAAGGACTTAAGGAATGGGATAAGTTAACCGCATTGGCCTAGGGAGTCTGAGTTTTGTATTGCTAAAAAATGTATTTTGTTAAGTTTGTTTTGGGGATGCATATAACTTTGGATTTTTATTTTAAGATTTGTAATAACCTTAATTCAGGCTGGTTTATGAAATTATGATATGTATTGTATGTTTGTTTGAGATTCTAAAAATACATGTGTAAAATGTTTCGTATGTTTTGGAAATGATTATTTTTGAATGCTATGCTTCTGCGAAATGTTTTGGTTTGTTTGTACTGTCGTGTGTGGCATCCACATATCCTCCCAGGGGGTATTAGGGTGTCACAATTTAGTTGAGATCAAAGGTAATGTGGAGCCTTATAAGAAAGTGAGTATTGATGTAAAATAGCAAATGAAGGCTTTTGCTTGAAGAGTATCAGTAAGAGAAAGATAGAAGATAAAGATTAAAGTACAAAATTGGTAGTGGAAGTTCTTTTGTTGGTGTTCAGGATGATAGTGAGGATGTTCAAGGCGGTAGTATTCTTACTTAACAGGAATAAAATATTGCACCTAATGTTAGGAAAAGAACAAGATAAGTGTCTAACCTTTTTGCACCACAAACAACTCCTGGAATTTAGCCTTCAATCCGTAGTGCCTTACAATCTATAGAAGTGACTCATAATGTGAATATGACAATGGCTAGATAGTGGTATGACTAAGGTATAACATTCAATGTTGCACAATCTTATTATTATCAGCCTATGGTGGATGTTATTACCCCTTACGGTCTAGGATACAAAGCTCATTCAATTGATGACTACAAAGGTGATGACTACAAAGGTAAACTTTTGAGCAACTCTATTTATGAAATAAAAAGTTATTTGGATGAAAGAAGAGTGACTTGAACTACTTATTAGCATTCAATTATATGCGATAGTTGGACAAATCGAACAAACGAGCCTATTATTAACTTTTAGTTTTATTATGCAAAAGAAATAATATTTTTGAAGTCTATTTATACATTTGGCCTTGTTAAGAATGTTGATACTCTATTTCAAATATTTGACAAAGTTGAGCTAGAAAAAATTATTTAATTCATTTCTGACAATGATTCCTCTTATAAAACAATTGAAAGAAGATCGCAAAGCAAGTATAATTTTTTTATTAGACTCCTTGTGCTGCACATTGTATTGTCCTGATGTTGGAAAATGGAGGAGATGTTAGGTATTTTTCTATTATTGATGAGACTGTGCAGAAGCAAAAAAGGCGATTAAGTTCATCTGCAATCGTGTATCGGTCTTAAATTTAATGAGAAAGAATTTCATCAATAACAGGAATTTGTGTTGTCGTGCTATTACAAGATTTGCAAATAATTTCTTATCACTTTAGTATTTTATTTTGATTAAAAAATAGTTAAGATAAACGTTTATAAGTGATAAGTGTGTTTCATTTAAGATGCTAAGTATAATGCTGAATTAGGGGTTTCAAAAATTATACTTGAAGATAATGACTTTTGGTCCCAATGTCCCAATGTCAATTTGTCATCCAAGTCAGTGCGCCTTTGGTAAGAGTATTTCGTCTGGCTGATAGTAATGAGAAGACAACAATGAGTTATTTTTTATGATGTCATAGAGAAGGCGAATAAAGTAATCAAGGACAATCTGAAAAATAGTTCTTCTTTATACACACCTTATCTTATAGTCATCAATGGGAGATGTGAAATGCAACTTTACTTTCCATGTTTGCAATTGGGACATTTTTGAATCTTATCGTCTATTTCATACCAAGTTTTATACAGAATATTGAAGTTAATAGAAGAATGCTATTAACTATTACAACAATTGTTGCTTAGGAGAATATGCAAGATCTCTTAAGCTCACAAATGGAGATTTATAAAGATGTTTATGGTGATTTTGAGATGTTAATTGTTATTCGTCAAAAAGACAAACTTACTCCAGATATATTTTTGATCACTTTTGTTACTTATTGAAAATTAATAAGCACTTTTATTTTGTTTACAATACTACTTTTGTTGTCTTACAGTTGCTTGGTAGGTTCAATTCGAAAATAGTGTTTTAGAATTGTAAAAGTTTGCAATTCAAATTCTAAGTCAATGTATAAGTCCAACAGGATGTGAAAGGATTTGGAACACATTTGAATTCATCCATTTCAAGAAAAGGAATAGATTGGAACACAAAAGATTGAATGACTTGGTTTTTGTTTGATGCAATTTAAAACTTCAAGAAAGGTATGTTATTAATATTATTAAGTTGGATGTCATTTCTTGTAATTTCT
>JAOTAX010000197.1:39279227-39289240 GCA_025629825.1 Erythroxylum guanchezii
GAACCTTTCGGGGTCATAGCCACGTTCGAGATGTTGTGTTTCGCAATAGAGTTGGGTTCCGGAAGCGGGGTCCAACAAAAACTCATCCAACTTATATGAAAATATATATGAATAACTGAGTTTGTCATTGGCCGATGTTAACTCTCGTAGAGAAGATAAAGTCTTGGAGTCATGCCAATGGAAACCATCACTTAAAGCTCAAGGCAAAGCATGGAAACCGACGAGTAGGGTCTTTTCAAAAGGTGACTATTGGGAATTGATAGGCATAGAAGAAAATATACCAAAGGAAACCAATGGAAATAAGGAGGCTGAATAAGTGGCAAAAAACCAAGACATATCTCAGACAGTAAATGTCTCCCCCAAAGAAAAGGAGGATAGTCCAAAGGGGCATAAAACTAATTTTGTTCAAAAGACAGCTATGCACAATCAACTAGAAGATGGGAAGGTTCAGGAACTTAAGGAAGTAAGCCAAAATGGGGAATCCTCGAATGTGCAACAGAATGAGCAGTGCCAATCCAGGACTGATGTGCATAATGGTAGCAATCCTGAGGAGTAGTTTGAGCAGGTAACCTCTAGGAAAAGGAGTATAAGCAATAGGAAAAGCTCCAAAGGAAAAGCTGTTTGATTATGACTTTAATAGTATGGACTGTGCGTGGAATAAATAATCCTTTAAAGCTGAATGCTTTAAAGGACTTTATGCTCAGGGAGAAACCTTGGGTTTTTTGCATGTTGGAGACTAAAATTAGAGCAACTAACCTCAATAAACTGGCTTGCCTAGGCAGCAAATGGTAGTTCATTACAAATAATCAAAGTCATGTGTTTGGAAGGATTATAATAGATTATGATGGGGACCATCTGGATCTAAAGGTTCTGGATTCTAATCAGCAGCGCATCCTAAACTTTATTTCAAAAAGGAAAACTCCTGGATATTAGCTACTTTTGTCTATGGATTCAAGACTGGTTTCCAAAGAACTGAACTTTGGAGCCTCCTTAGAAGGATCAAGGCCTCTGTAAATTACCTTTGGGTAGTATGCGGGGATTTTAACACTACTATATTCAAATTAGAAGCTGAAGGAAATTATAACCTACTCAACTATTCCCCTAATTTATTCGAATGTATGCAGGAGGTGGAACTTACTGACCTAAAAGCTGAGGGTCATAAGTTTACTTGGTCAAACAAGCAATGCTCAAACTGGCACATTAGGAAAAAAAAAACTCGACGGAGCTATGGTTAATACGGACTGGCTACATTCTTTTCAAAGAAGTTCTGCGAATTACCTAGACCTTAGAATCTCATATCATACTCTTATAAAAATAGACAATCTGTTCACCATCTCTAGAATACATCATCCTTTCAGATTCAATAATTTTTTGGTCAACATGGACGGGTTTTAGGAAGCAATAGACAAGGGTTTGAAGCATGATTGTTATAGGACTAGATAGTTCATATGTATCCAAAAGCTAAAGGCTAGCTGAAGATTCTTAATGGTAAGAGAGGGAAAAATATTAATAAGGAGATTGGCATTTCAAAGGAAAAACTTTCCTCTATTCAAAAAGCACTGGCAGCGAATCCTTTGGATGGAGCACTAGCCATAGCAGAGAAGGAAGCGTTTAAAAAGTATTTACAAGCAATGGATAACCAATGCTCCCTACTGAAGTAGAGAGCCAGGATAAATTGGTTAAAAGAGGGAGACAGATGCTCTAAGTTCTTTTTCAACTCTCTGCTAGCCCGAAAGAACACTAATAGAATTTTCTCAATTAAAACAGAAGCGAGTGTGGATATTTTTGGATAGGATGAACTAGCTAAGGAAGCTTTGGACAAACTAATTGGAACAGAACCACACACATCAGAGGTGGATTATGACCTTAGTCAGTTTGTAACTTCTAAAATTCCTTATCATGAAGCAAATTGCTTAATAAGACCTATTATAGATCAGGAGATAGATAATGTGATATTCAGCATGAATGGCTCTAAAGCTCCAGGTCTGGATAGGTTGAATGGTTTTTTCTATCAGAAAACATGGAATAGATTGGGGGGATAGTGAAGGAGGCAGTTCAGGAGTTCTTCCTAAAAAGGGTTTTACTAAAGGAAATAAATAAGACTTTCCTATGTCTGGTCCCTAAAAACTTTAACCAAGGAACTGGGAACGACTACGGGCCTATCTCGTGTACTAATGTACTATATAAAATCATTGTCAAGATTTTGGCAAATAGGCTAAAGGAGGTACTTAAATATCTCATTGGTGAGAATCAAGGAGCATTTATGGCAGGTAGAGACATTGGAGACAACATTCTTATCATTCAGGAGTTGTTAAAAGGTTATAACTGTAGAAGAAGTCCTCAGAAATGCACTATAAAAGTGGATTTACATAAACCTTTTGATAGTGTGAATTGGGGATTTCTACCAAAAATTTTGGAGATAATGAATTTTCCCTTAACTTTTGTCAAGTGAATTCAATATTGCATTACTACTGTTTCCTATGGGATACTGATTAATGGGAGCCCCACATAAGTGTTTAAAGGAAAGAAAGGAATTATGCTATCCCCCTGCCTATTCCTAATTTGTATGGAAATCCTCACTCAACTGCTAAAGCACAAAACCTTTATTGATCCTAAATTTAGATTCCACTCCAAGTGTAAGGAAGATTTACTAACTAGTTTGTGTTTTGTAGATGATCTTATGCTCCTAAGCAGAGCAAATGTATACTCTGTCAACCTTCTATTGGAAACTCTAAAGTTGTTTAAGGAAATGTCGGGCTTAAACATCAATCAACACAAGAGCTTTATCATAGTCTCCAAAAGTGCTTCTCATAGCTCAGATACTCTAGCTTAAGCTACAAGGATGGAAATCAAAACTCCCTCTATTCACTATCTGGGAATTCCCATCTCATCAAGGAAGCTAAGATTCTATGAATGTTTTCCTTTGATAGAAAAAATTCAGAAGAAATTAGGGTCATGGACTAATAGATCATTATTCTATGGAGGGAAACTTCAACTACTGAAGTTGGTTATTATATCTATGAGTACCTATTGGTGTTCTTACCTATTCTTTTCAAAAGGGCTTATCAAAATGATAGAAAAACTGATAAAGCAGTTTCTATGGGGGAAAATGAATGGAGAGAGAGGAATAGCCAAGGTAAATTGGAAGACAAGTTGTCAACCGAAAGATGAAGGGGGATTATGACTAGAGTCCATCTCAACTAAAAGCAAAATTCTCATGTCTAAGAGAATTTGGAGAATCCTTAGTGATAAAAAATCAATGTGGATTAAGTGGATCCATTCCTACTTGCTAAAAGGAAGGAGTTTTTGGGCTCTACAACCCAAAGCCAGCAACACCTGATTCTTTAATTAGCTTCTTAAAATGAGAGAGGAGATATATCTGCATATTACATGCAAGATAGGGACAAGAGACAGAATATCCTTCTAGTATAACAACTAGACAGGGAATGGTCCTTTAATACAAAACCAGATGGCAAACAATCTATTGAATAGAATCCAAAAGGACACTAGACTCAAAGATGTAATAAGAAATGGGAACTAGACTCTATCCTCAAATGAGACTCTACTCCTAAATATTCCTCTATTCATAAGTACTAGGGGGAAGATACTTACTTATGGAAAGGTATCCCTATTTCGAGGATTAAGGTTAAGGAAGTCAAAAAGTTGAGGGAAAGACCTATAATCCATGTAGGATGGGACAAGGTGATTTGGAATAAAGTTCTTAGACCTAATGATAGCTTTCAGCTCTGGCTAGCAATGTGGGATAGGCTAAGTACTCTGGATAGGTTGAAATTCCTATCATCCCTTAAGTTATGTATCCTATGTAACTTAGAGGATGAAACCAGGGACCACTTCTTCTTTGGTTGTAATTTCTCTAGAGGAATATGGGCTAAAATCTCCAGGCTATGTGCCCCTGATCTCAACTATGACAGACTCAAGATTAAGGAAATTCCTAAATTGAACTACTCCAAATTTGACAGGGCTATTGTTTTACTCTCTGTGGCTACTTGTTTTTAGGTTATATGGAAAGAAAGGAATAGTAGAAGGTTAAAGGACCAATCTACTTCGATAAGTTATCTATTAGATCTCACTATTGTCAGCATAAGAGAGCAACTGATACTCAATCGGTTAAACCTCCATTATAGTAGGAGAATGGCTTTAGCCTGGAGAGTATATAATATAGAAATAGCTAGTTCATACCTATGAACTCGTTACTCTATCCACATTCAGAAATGCAACCAAGATTGTCTATTCAATAGTTCCTAGAACTACACAAACAGACTACCTATCATATCAAAGGAATTGGAGGAGATGTTCCAAATAGACTTACCTGGGTTCTGCGCTCTTCTTAAATTTGGACATAGGGTAATGCCTCATCTTATTCCTATCATCAATAGAGAAAGCAATCAAGATAACCTAGCTACTCAATCCACACAACAGGAAGGAACAGCAACATTCAAGAGGAACAACTACAGAATGAAGTTACATGGAATACCTTCTCTAGGTTGGTCACCAGGTACGGATTAGTCGAATCTTGGAGCTAATGTTAAGTTATCAATTTGTGCTTATTTTGTATTTAATTCTCTTTAATGTGTTGAAATTATTATTCAAAATTAATGGAATTGTCTTCTAATTGTCCTCAGATGATTTTCAACACCTTATAGATGAAATTGAATAAAAAAGATGCAAAAAAATGAAGAAAATTTGAAATTCCAAGTTTGGCAACATTTCAGTAACTAAGCGTGAGCACATGTAAGGATGAAAGAAAAATTTGTAGATCTGATTTCAAATTTAAATCTGATTCTTCTGAGATTTTCATAATCTTTTAAGATTAGATTGGTGGAGATTCACAATTTGAACATGTGGGAAACGTGATCTGGAAGAGAGGATGGAAAAGGAAGGGATCGAGAGGCATTAAAAGGGGAAAAATGCACTATTCACAAAGCCCTCCTTAAGCCTTTAGGTAGGATGGTTTTCTGCAAATTTTTCTGCAGAAGTTCCATAAGAGTAGTTTTAGTTTCTGCATTCTTTTCTTCTAGTTTTCAACAGCATAGTTTAGGAGTAGTTTTTGATGTTTTTCTGCATTCTTCTTTTGTCCTTTTTTGCAGCAACTTAGGGATAAAGTTTACGTTTCTGCAGTTTTTTTCTTTTGTTTTTCGTAGAGCACACTTAGGACTAGTTTTTTTTACATTTTTTGCACTTTTCTTCTAGTTTTCTAGACAGCCATAGCTAGTTTTCGTTTCTACACTTTTCTTCTAGGATTTTCGTATTCTTTAGGGAAAGACTAGGGATGGAGACTATGTGCTTTGTTATTTCTTTGATTTCTACTTTCGTTATGAATAGCTAAACTTCTTTTCTTCGTTGAGGGGAACCTTGTTATCATCTATTATGCGTGAGATGTTTCAAGAAAGTTTGTTTCATTAATGAATATTGACTATCTTCTGATTTACTTTTTCTAATTGAATTGATTGATTTCTAGGTGCGCAACTAGGGATTGATTCGTTTAATAGCTAGATTAATGAAATATGACATTCAGTTTCTTTAATCACAAGTAGCAATTAGGGTTACCTTCTTTACATTAGAGTCAGAAATTCTAATAAGATATTCACTTGATTAATTGCATGTCGTAAATGTATTATTTTGCTCATTGGTTTCTTGATTCTTAAAGCTATTATTCAATTAAACTTACGATCGTATCTAGGTTGTTGTTTAATAAGAATGTTAGGATACATGTTTCTAGTCATTTACACTTAAGAGAAAATACCCCCTGGTCGGGTCGGCTGTGCTAGGCCTAGGCCCATCTCCACATATCCACAGCCCGTTCGGTCCATCAGGTGATAGACTCCCATGCAAACACAACGATCGACGTAAAGACCTAAACCTAGTGGCAATCTACAACATATATAAGGTACTGTTCATACCGGATTGAGGTACGAGATCACAACCCTACTTTTTTATATTCTCAGCAGCCCAAAACCTAGACAAGAGAACTGACTTGAGCGTCGGAGGGGCTTCCCGGGAATCAACTCCCGGCCCGCCGTTATTTATTTTGCAGGAGTTTCACAGCAAGAATTGCAAGGAGCATGGATCAGAATAACGACGTTCAACCTCAGCAAGATCAAGCTGAACCAAAAGGAAACTGAGAATAAAGTGAAGATTATAAAGGAAAGGTTGAAAGTTGCTTCCGATCACCAAAAATCATATGCAAAGTTGAAGGGAAAGGACATTGAATATGCTGTTGGTGACAAAGTTTTATTAAAAGCTTCTTCATGGAAGAAAGTGTTTCGATTTGGTAAGAAGGGTAAGTTAAGCTTTAGATTCATTGGTCCATATGAGATCATTGAGCATGTAATACCAGTAGCCTACAGATTAACATTGTCAGAAGATCTAGAAAAGATTCATTATGCCTTTTATGTATCTATTTTAAAGAGATATCGGTTTGATCCATCACATATTATAAAATTAGAAGATACTGAAATACAATCAGATATAATTTATAAAGAGAAGCCATTGAAGATTCTAGCTACAGATACAAACAACTAAGGAATAAGACAGTTCCACTAGTAAAAGTACTATGGACGAATCACGAGGTCGAGGAAGCTACATAAGAACCATAAGAAACCATGAGAAAGTCTTATCCACAACTATTTGACACATGTAATTTTTTAGGATGAAATTTTATTTTAGTGGGGAAGAATTGTAACACCCCAAAATCTTGATTTCATAAATATAACTTTTTAGGCCATGAATAGTATATCTCGAGGTCAATATTGACATTCAGGAGCCAAACTACACTTTATTTTATTTGGCATTAGATAATATTATTTAAGAAAAAACTGAGGATCAAATTTGAGGTCAAAACGAGTTTATTTTGAGGGTTTGCCAAGGGTTAACCAGTGGTCAAAGTTTGACTCGAGAAAGGGTGAAAGTCCAACCAAAAAATAATAATGAAAAATAAATGATATTAATTAAGGTCTTTATGTGATGTTAATATTTTTCTTATGAGTATTTTTATTGAGAAGAAGAAAGAATGGATTAAAAGATAGCCGAGAACATGCCTCCTCCTTTCTTATCCATTTTTCTATCATTTTTTCATTTTCACCCCAACTTTATCTATCTTTAACCAATAATTCAACTATTAAACACTAACTCATCAACCTAGTATCCTTAAACTCACCATATCAACAAAAAGTTTGGGAAAAGATGAAGAAAAAGTGTATGGGTTGTTTTGATGAATAGTACCTGAAAATTTACAAGGTAAGTTAATATAGTTTTTTTTTGTTTTTATTATATGATTTTGGTGTAGTTGCATGCATTAATAAATAAAATGCATGAAATTGAAATTTTTATGCAATATTGTGAAGATAAAGAAGATGAGTTGAAGGAGAGAGAGAGAGAGGGAGAGAGAGAGAAAGAGAAAGAGAAGGAATAAGGAATAAGGAATAAAGAATTGATAGTGAAATTGAAACTTATGAAAGTTTAATTTGAAGAATTGGACATTAGTTTGGCATGTGTTCCTGCAATTATATTTTTCCCTAAAAATTGTGCATTAGGTAATTTAGAGTTCTTGAGTAAAATTGGGGGTTTATGAAATTGTTGTTAAAAATATTTAGTTAGATTATAAATGTAGTAGTATATGTGATTAATTTAGATTTTGGATTTATAATTTGTATTTCCTCCAATTGGCATACATATGTTGAATTTGGAAATTATATATATCTATATATATATAATTTTTGACTAATTGGTAAGATGAATATGTCTTGAATGTTATATGAACTAAATTAAAATTAATAATGGAAAAAAAGAGACATTACGGAGTGACATTTACTTTGACCGAATATATAATAACTTGAATTAGCTATTTTGAGTGTTTATTATTAAATTTCAATAGAATTTAATTAAATTTGCCCCTAGTAAAATAGATAGGAATTGGAGGAATGTAATAAGGTTGACATGTCAATTAGGGAGTTAGCAATACTATGTCATGATATATATTACTAGATTGCATGGCTCTAAGAGCTTGGTTCCAATGGAAGATATTTGATTTGTGTTATGAATTGCATGGCTCCGAGTGCTTAGTCTCGATATGTAAATATTAAAAAAGAAGACTGTATGGTTCCAAGAACGCGGTCCCATATTTTAAAATCCCACTTATCCAACTTGGCAATACAATTTCATTGAATTTTACTTTGGGGCAATTATATATATATATATATATATATATATATGCATGACTAATGATTAAAGAACTTCAAATGAAAATAGTAATTGATCGTAAATTAAACTGTACAATTTATTCATCATTATGTAATTAGATATGAATTATTGAAACAGATACATATTTATAATTCATAACTTGATTTTAAATGCCTATTTATGCTTAGAAATAAATGAATATATTAATATTTGAAAATTAATATATATATTATGTATGTTATGGTTGAATGAATTGAATTGAATGAGAAATAGAACTGCTTGAACACTACTAAGTCTATAGCTTAGCGTGTGGATTTTTTTTTCCACGCGTAGGTTTTGAAGAGAATTAGAAGAAAGTTGTGGTGAATCTACTACAAGACAAAAGTCACATAGAGGATCTCAAAAGATATGGAGGTGGATGTACTACAAATTTTTATTTTGTTTTTGGTTATGACATGTACACATAAAGAAGTGAAGGATCTTATAGGATTTTATTATGAATTATATTTGAATACATGAAAGTTATGAATGAAATCTGGTTTATATGGGTTGAAATGTATTGGAGAATGGGTAAATTATTTTGTCACGGAGTTTGACATGGAAACAAATAGTTGAGTAACATGCATGAGAAGTGCATTAAAGTTTCTTGCAGGAGATTTTAAGTATATATAAAGGAAACTCTATCAAAATTTTTATAAAGTGAATCATAATTGCTAGAATGATGAGGTTTTCATTAGAGAAGGTTGTAATTCGAAATGTTAGGTATATGTTGATTCCATTATTGGATATGAGGTATTACATGAGAGGTCTTTTGGTCTAGGCTTAAGATTCCTAAAACCAATTAAAAACCACGAGTCATCATCTTCATCATGCTTAGGTTGGATCTTCTGTGTGGTTGGCATGAAGAATTTGACTTTGTACTAGGCTCTTCTCTCCACAAGGGACATAGACGTCATCATGACTATTAGAATCATCATCCTTCCAGCATTTACAATTCGGAATCACACATAGATGGATCTACATCCTAAATAAAATGGTCACTGACATGGTTGACATATATCTCATATCCATCAGGGTGGATCTAACGCTTTCTTCATCGGAAAAGGTTGGACTAATCATCATTGTTCATAAGAGATTTTAGAGGATTCTGGGTGCTCTTCTCCAATCTTGCTGAAAATGGATTTTACCATTCCATCATTCAAATTTCTCAAAATTGGAGAAGTGGTGGTATGAATGAAACGTCAATAAGGAGTATAAAATTTTTTCATAATTCGTGAGCTACTCCGTAGGCATTAACTCTGCCAATTGTTGTGAAATTTGCACAATTATAGTCTCATTCTGAGACTTGTCTGCTACCATCTAAAAGGCATCGCGTATAGAGTTTAGAAAGTTCATATATAGAGCATTATTTTACAATCAATAAATGATCGGATGATAGAGTACAACTATGATGGTAGTAGGGTCTTGGTCAGCTCCAACAATTTGAATATGATTGGAATCTAATCAATAGGAAACTTCCATCAAACCACAAGTTCACTCGATCCTATCTCATTTGATTTCAAACACCTATTTATGTGGGACCACCAAAATGGATGGTTGAGATCAAATAAGGCAGAATTGGTACATGAAAATGGACAGAGGATCATGTCTCATCTATATATACAATATTAGTCCCAACCCTGGGTAGGGTAGGTGGGCCACCTTCACTAGGAGCCGCAAGAGAATTTTAAATCCTAAATTTTTTTTAATGTTTTGTTTCTTAAAATACTACTCTACCCATAGACGGAGCTACCACCACGGGGCCTCCAATTTTT
>JAOTAX010000197.1:39289340-39307314 GCA_025629825.1 Erythroxylum guanchezii
GTAGCTTTCACGAATATTATTGCTAAAGTTACAATTTTTCTGTGTGGGATGACTGGAATTTCGAAGAAGACGAGATGGGTCACTAATGTAGGCGTCGTTGTCTTCATTTGGATGATTGGAATTTTGAAGAGGACTTTTAGCTTTTTGACAATGACGACACTCAGTTCTTCCACACTATAGTCCAGTCTCTTATTCTCTGTCCCTCTCATTTTCTATTAGTTTGCCATTCATTATTTCTAAGATATATTGGCCTATATTATTTATATTTTTTAGATGTATACAATAATTCGGAAATTATACAATTTAAATAGATTTCTTAATAAATAAAAAATTTGTGTTAGAATAGTAAATTGACTAAATTCACTTTTTTACTCAATTATATTACAAGAATATTCAATAAAATATTAAGACATAATATTCATGTCTTTACAATTTTTTAAGTCATACTCTCATAAGTCATTTTATACATAAACAGACAATATTAAACAATTAATTTTACCAAACATCTCTAATAAATAACTGATGGTATCTATTGATCAAATCAACTGATATAATTTGCTATCAGCTAATAGTTAATATAATCTGTTAATTGTCAAATAGGGCTTAAACTTTTTATCTCACGTGTTTAACTCATTGTACAGTTTTTAAAACATTGTTGTCATCTTAATAAACAACAAGTATTTTGTATAAAATGTTTAATGGTTTCTGGATATTTTTACTATTATTCTTTTCTTACTTGATAATCTTTTTTTACTTTAGTATTTATATTCTTTATTTATCTCTTTATACTATTTTTAGTCATTAGTAACTCTTTTAATTCTCTTACTTTTCTATTTATCGATAATTTTAAAATAATATTGTGGTAGAAATAAAAATTCTAAAGTTATATTAAAATAGATAAATATAATAAAATACTTGAAACATAATATTTGTTATATTTATATATTAATCATTTATTTCGTTTATCTTTTTCGATCTTATCATATCTCTCACGTGTCAAACCTTTTAAATTAATCATATTACTAACTTTCCTATTAATAAATTTTCATTTAAAAGTTTTTATTTAAAAATTTAAACTTTAAATTAATTATAAAAATAAATTAAAATAATTGAATTATTAAATCATATTAATCACAATTTAATGAGTAATTAAATAGTATATATTTAGTTAATAACAAAATTAAATTATGATAAAATGAAAATTAAAATTAGTTTTATAGTATTAATAACCTATGAAAACAAAAAGAAGTTAAAGTAAAAAATACAAATAAAATAAACAAGTTTCTTTTTTTTTACTAAATTTGAATATAAAAAACAAAAAATAACAAGATACAGGTGGAATCAAATACATTCTGAAACATTGGGTGTAGGATGGCATTGGGATGGCCCAGTTCATATGCGACCTTTGTTGCCATTGAACAAAATGATGCTGTTTACTTGAAGGGATTTTAATTGATTCAGGTCAAGCCTGCCCAACCCTCCCTAACCTCAACCGCGCTCGAAGTCCAATCATGGCCAAAAATTGCCAAGGTTGAGTTGACCATTACCACTTTGTGCGGTGAATTTCCTTTACTGAGGTTATGTGTTTCGTGAAGGTGTTTGTTAGTCACATAGGTTGGTGTTTCTTAAGCTAAAACTCGAGAAAATGGTGATAGATACAGCTTACTATGACCTACTGGGTATCAATGTGGATGTATCCACGGAAGAGATTAAAAAGGCTTACTACCTAAAGGTCAGATTTCAACTCAACCTCAAGCAATTATCTATGTAGCTGAAGATAACAATTTTTTGCAGAGCAAAGGGGACAAAATCTGTGAAAATGGTTGTTTATGGCTCATTCAGTAATGAGATACCTTTTTATGTTGTGTTCAGGCAAGAATAGTTCATCCAGATAAGAATCCTGGTGATCCTAAAGCTGCTGATAATTTTCAGGTTAGCTACTAAATCTGATTCTGGACTGAAGATTACCTGCTGTGATTATGTGAAGTTACTAGGTCTCAATTGCGTACGCCTCCTTTTTATCTTTGTGAACTTGTATTCTTCTTTGGATGAACTGTGTAATTCTCTTTCAAAGATACAGCCAAGTTTGAAAACCTGTTCCAATTATTGTTTCTGGGAAAATTTTGTTTCTCTTTTCCTTTCCGATTAGTTTCCTACTCGTTCATTATATTGTATGTTAACTTTGATCTTAGCTTCAGAAAAATAATTTCGAAAACAGCCTCTGTACCAATTAGAGATAAGGCTGCATACGACATGACTTTCTCAAATCCCAGGTATTAGGGAACTTTCACTGAGTAGTAGTTGTTATTATTGTAACTTCGGAAAAATACTAGAAATAGAAGACATTACATTTGTCAGTTCACATGTTCTTAAAGCCTATTATAAGATTGGATTGCTTTTGTGGTTATGCACAAAGAAACTTGCAGAGGCGTATCAGGTCTTAAGTGATTCCGTAAAGCGCAAAGAATATGACAAATATGGAAAGGAAGAAGTGAGACAGTAAGTCTGTTCTTGATGAGCTTAATTTATAAAGTTTTCATTTTTATGCTTATCTTTAAAACTTGTGGAAATATCTTTTGGGAAGTTTTACAACTCAAGTACCTCGTAGTGATTCACAATATCCCCAAATTACATGTTGTGAATCAACAAACAAGAGATCATTGGTAACCGGCATGGGATTTATTACTCGAGAACAGGCTTAAAATTACGAAGTTGGGCATCTGAAATGGGGAAATCGAGAAAACAAAGTTCTATTAGAATGTGAAAGTGATAGGAGGAAATGAATGTTATAGAGAAGACTAGTTGAAGGGCACACTTCTATTCATTAAGAAGTGGTAGTTAACTACAAGGTAACAGGGGTTGGGTCTAGGTGGGTTTTCATGCCAACATGGGGAACACAGTTTATTCAATCTGGTTTCACTTACCAGAGTTTCGGTTTGTTTTGGCAACTATATATTAACCGAATCAGATCATGGATCCTCCATGAAGTTCTCGCACGTAATTAAAAAGTGAAGATACCTTAAAAATTTGTCATTGATATAGTTGAAGTTTGAACTAGAATGGCACAGGAAAGTCAGGAAAATCAAATAGATACAACTAGGAGAGATCGAAACATACATTAGATTGTCATGTTATCGGTATTGTTTTCAGTCTGAAAGATGCATTGAAGAAGATGTTGGCTTATTGTTTTGTTGCAATGAATCTACATGCTGGGGTTCTATATTCAATTTTGACTATATATTGTTGATCCAGATGGAAATGTCTTAGTATTTTTCTTTTCCCAGAGATGTTATGGTGGATCATGCAGCTGCTTTTGGAATGATATTTGGGGGCGAGTATTTTG
Source organism: Erythroxylum guanchezii (assembly GCA_025629825.1). Lineage (NCBI taxonomy): Eukaryota > Viridiplantae > Streptophyta > Magnoliopsida > Malpighiales > Erythroxylaceae > Erythroxylum > Erythroxylum guanchezii. The sequence goes on from JAOTAX010000197.1 coordinate 39,292,684, forward strand.
AGGACTATGTTGGCCAATGTCCCCTGGCTTCCTCGTCATCTATCGAAATTGAGGATGATTCACCTGACACTGAGATCCACAAGCGGAAAGTTAAAGAAAAGATTAAGGTGCAAGTGGCATTAGTGGTTTTGTAATGCAAGAGCCTCTTAAAGTTGACTGTATTCATTCACTATTCTTATTCTGCAGGCCATGCAGAAAGAGAGGGAAGAAAAGATCATAACGACTCTAAAAAATCACCTCGACCCATTTGTGGAAGGCAGAGTTGATGAGTTTGTGGAATGGGCAAATTCAGAAGCAAAGTGCCTATCAAAACCTGGTATACACATTCTCATACTCATAGAATAGTTTGTTTTCATTAAAAAATGCCCATTCTATGTGAACTTCCAACTAGAGAGTATTGTTTCCTATTTTTCTTGCTAAACTAGCTTGTTTTCAGGAGTCTTTTTTCTCCCCATTTTTATGAAAGCAGCCATTTGATTGAAACCAATCTGAACTTCGCATCTGATGGTTACTACTCACTCTTGATATCATCTTTAAAGTTTTCTCTGGTTTAGTTTCATGTCTGAATGACTTTGTAAAGTTGATATGTCTTCCTTCGCAGTTTCTATGTTGTTGTGATTGTCTTAAGTCAATAATTTCTCATTCACTATAATGCCTTAGGACCCTTTTCTGTCAATGACACAACTTGGCTTGGATGTATTATAAGGTATGATAAGTTTGTCTATTGCTATTGAGATCAGTTTTTTTCTGATCTAGTTAATTAGTTGGGTTTTTAACCATATTTCCTGCAACTAATTCAATCTCTTAACATCTCTAAAATATTCTGAAAATGATTATATCTGCTCATAACTTTGATCAGAAATGCAGTTGACAGTAATTTTTTTGTGGATTCCGTTGTTTGAATCTCTTTTCGAGAATAGTTCCATCGCTTCTGAAATAAAAGCTCACTATATCTTATAACTGATAAATATTAAGCATTTGGCGAGGCTATGCTGCACACTATTGGTTACATTTACACTAGGAGAGCTGCTAAAGAGCTTGGAAAGGGCAAAATGTACATGAAGGTACCATTTTTTGCCGAATGGGTACGAGATAAAGGACACCAGATAAAATCACAAGTGATGGCAGCTTCAGGTATTACATATTCGTTTCTGCCATCAGGGAACTTATCCTTCTATAGAGCTCGAAATGCACTTCACAGAATTCTTGTTTTGTGAGTTTGTAGGTGCTGTTTCTTTGATTCAAATGCAGGAGGAGATGAACATTTTGAAGCTAGCAGAAAATGATGAAGAGAGCTTGCAGAAATTCATAGAAGAACGCGAGGATGCAGTACTTCTGTCCCTTTGGCAGATCAATGTTTTCGATATTGAGAATACTTTATCTCATGTCTGTCAAGCTGTAAGTGGATACCTTTTCCTGAGCTGATAAATCATTGTTATAACTCCATCCATGATCTTCTTGGAGTAGTAGAAAATTTGGGTTATCTGTATCTTTTTGTAATGTCGATGGACTATCGCAACCTCTGTTTTTTAGATCTCACATCAAGGTTTTTGAATCAGTTTGTGTAGATCATTACTAAATCTAAAATCCCTTTGCTGGTTGATGTTTTCAGATAGAGATGTAGAAATTGTCTTGATTGGTTGACTTCAGATTCTGTTTTCAGGTACTTAGGGACCCTAGTGTGTCCAGGGATGTTCGGAGGCAGAGGGCAAAAGCATTGAAGAAACTGGGAATAATATTTCAGGTGGGTGTAACTCTTGCTTCTTCTGTATACACTTGAACATCCCTTTCATTGTCTCATACTTCTCAGGGAGCCAAAGATGATTACAGTGGGGAAAACAGCTTGCGACACGAAGACGGCAAGAAGTTACAGGCGAGTTCTTCTTTGCAGTCGGACCGATGTTTGACGTACACCCTCTTCCCATATCCATAGATGCATTCAAATATTGATGACTTATTTTTGATATGAGATTACTCGATGGAATGAGTTTGAGGATTGATGCTCTGCAAATTAACTTCTAGACAAGAACATTCTGCAATATACATTTAACCTCAACTTCCATTCATATTTTCATAGGAAATTACGAGCTTAGAACCTGATCCTTAAAGCCAAACCGTCGTCTGTTAACGCATGTTCTCACAATATTTGAAAAGAAAAGAGCATTTGAAGCATAAATCTTATCTGAAATTTGCTATCCACCAAAGTTACAAAATTTGTTGTTGGTAATGGGTCAGGTCTAAGCTCGAGCCCAAAAAAAGTTTAAGGAAGTGCTTGGCTAGTTAGTATGAGAAGCAAGGAATGAGTAAGAAATGAAAAAAGATAGTTAGTAATATATTATGAGTAGATGAACAATATTTTTATATCCCCTTTTGAGCAATATTTCATACTTTCCAATATTTGAAGACTGATTGAATTTGAATTTGAACTTCAAGTTGAACTATTTAGACTCGGTAACACTTGAGTTCAAATTTAAGGATGTGCTTGGTTCACTTAGGAGGATCATAATAAGAATTATAATGAATTTAGTGAGGAATGGAAGTAGACGTTTTATAAAACTCTTGGACTTCTAAATTTGAGTATCCTACTTTCACGCAATTTACGGAGTTCAACAAGGACTTGATATTTTAAGATCAAGGATATAGTACTATTTATAGTAGTGGTTCTTATATATCTTATTAACAATTGAAAGATGGTCGAAAGAAAAAAATCTCTATTTTACAGGGCTTTTTTTTATACTTATTTTCATCACTCACTATATTCATTATTCTATTTTTCGTTATATTTATTATATTTCATATCATCATTCTCTTAAGTGAACCAAGTATATCCTTAAATTTGAACTCGAGTGTGATCGAGTCTGGATGATTCAACTTGAAGTTCAAATTCTAGTCTAATCAGTTCGACCTAATTTTGGTCAAATTTAAAAAAATTTGTCAAATTCAAACTCCTCTTTAAATTTAACCATTCAAGTTAAATTGATCAAATTTTAATCCTACAAGACTGAACAAATAACCTAAAATTCTTTCGTAAGATAAAACCATTTTGATTTTAAGTTTCTAAAATGATGATATTTTAATCTTTAAATGTTAAAAACTCAAGATCAACTTTTCATTTAGAAAATAAAATCGAAACGACGTTGTTTTATACAATATGAGTCGGTCGTCTCTTTAAGGGGTCGGAATTGGTCCTAGCCTGCCAATAATTGATTACTTGGAAAGTAACCCAATTCAGGGATAGTGTTCTAAGGCTACTTTTAACATAGGATAAGGGTATATTTTAAATTAAAACTCCTAAGTGCTTTCCTTTTAGCTTTATACTCCACCACCCTCCTTTTACTTGTATTTGGTGGGTTGTCCTTGTCTTTAGGGATAATTGGAAGCACTAGTCTTCCACAAAACCATTTTTTTAATTACACCTAATTAATTTCTATTATTATATCATAAAACAAGACAAATCACATATTCCAATCTTCAATCTACTCTTGCCCTTGTTTCTCCCATCTACCCTTCTCAAGTTATGGACATATATAGACATTTAACTGATCAAGCCATCAAAAAAATGCTCTTAATTATAGTAATAAAGTTTTAAAATCTAGATTATTAGTTATATGAGAATATGAGTTATTACCATAATTATAAACAATACCAGTGTAATAAAACAATAAATAAAATCATATTACAATGTAAGATTGAAGGTATGTCTATTACAATTTAAATTAGATAATATCGTTTTATAAATTATTTGATTTCGTTTTCAAACTAGTTAATTCCATATTTTTATCTTATCCAGTCAATCTTGCTTATATCTCTTTTTTTGTTAAAAGTGTAATTTATATTTTAATGTTTCACAAAAAGTTTTAGTAAGTCTCTAGTAATATTTTTGGTACCATTTCACTCTCTAACATTACTAAAATAGTGTTTATTATACTCTAATATAACTAAAATAATACTCAATATATTCTTAATAAGGTTCAAAAGTGATAACAAAGATAACGATAAAGGCTTATTTATGTCTTTTGTGAAACATCACATCTTTAGCTAATATTTAAAGAAATCATTTTAAAGATCATATCAACACTTAATAGGTCTAAATTTTCTAGTTGAGATATGATAAACTAAAATTTATGACTTATATAGTAAAAGTTGTCAAAAGCTTAACTTAATTAAGATTTAGGATACTATTATTACTATCTTGAAAACGTTAAAGTATAACATGATTCCATAAATAATGGTGAAGACTAACTTAGACATTTTGAGAAATATAAACAGACAATTCTACCTTTTGCCTACTATTTTGTTAAGTTAAAGGTTTACATTAGTCACGTAGATCACACCATAAAAAAGGTTTAAAACAAATTTAGGGTTTCATAGTTCCCATATTCTCTCTAAACATACAACTTTTACGATGATCAACGATGGAGAATTATATGACAATTTGGATCTAATTTGATTCGGTCTAAATTTAATAAGTTAAATTCAAATTGATGGATTTTGAGTTAGGTTTAAGTTAGAACTTGACCTCAGAATAACCCAAACGGCCCGGCCCCTACCCAAAAATGACATGTTTTGGTAAAACTTAAGGTATAGCAAGAAGATGAAGATTAAGAATAGAACCATGTACTTCATAAGATGCAACGGTTTGAGGGAGATTTTGATAATTTCTAGTGGAAGTCACACTCAATACAGTTTATCTGCTTTGATTATTTATTTAAATCCACTAACTTCATAGACTTAGTTGTCCTAAAAACAGAAACTTGGTCTTCTTACTCAGACCTTTCTTCTTCTAATTTCAAACTATATATTAAAAAAAAAACCCAAATTTTTGTTTCCTTTACTTAATAAAGCTTCCAATTTCTTTAGAATATAGATAGTAAGCTTTGGTTTAGGTTTATTCTCCAGCAAGAGACTTGCTTAAACATGGGTCTCATGCTTCTCAAGAAGATGATGATTCTCTTCCTTCTAGTCTCTGCATCATTTCTGTCAACTTCTGCAGGTGGTTATATTTACTATTCTTTTTCTGTAGTTTTAATTGGTGCATTATCAGAAATCTTTCACCAGAGAAGCCACGGAAGGTAGCTTCAAACAGGTTTAGATGTACCCAGATAGAACTAGACCAAGTTCAGACTATCATTAGAAGTTACGGACACTCCCTCGATCACATAACTTTCCTAAGTAGCTGTCTGATTTGTTCAAGCTAACAAGTATAAATTCCCTGCTTTTTCTTAAAACTTTCCTTCACAGGTCGACGATCCCAGTTCAAGAAGAACTTGGTTGAGCAAGTTGACGAGGTTTGTCACGAATCATATATTTCACTCAATCTTGAGTTGTTTCCCATCTGGGTTTTGCTTCCTTAACAATAAAGAGTCTTCCTCTTCAAAGATCGAAGAGTTTATATGTCTCATTTCGATTGGTTTCAGATTATTCTTTTGGAAAATGTAAAATCACTGACTTGTGTTCTTATTTATCAGGGACATGGAACGACCACAGTTCATGAAAGATTTCTAAGAGTTATTACCAAAGACTATGCAGAATACTCCCTCGGATTCATAATAAGTGTCGTTTTAGAGGGATTTTAATTATTCAAAATAAGTGTCGTTTGTGACTTTTTATGCATATTTATAATTTTACTTCCAAAATTACCCTTTAATTTCTCTCACATCTTAATTACACAGATTATATTTTCAAGGCACTTTAACATATAATTAATAAGGGTATATTAGATATTTCATTAACTTTCTTAATAAATGTGCATTCCTCTAAAACGACACTTATTATGAATCGGAGGGAGTATGATTCAGCACCAACGGTTGTCAGGCCTCCTTTCAAGCTCATACCAAATTTGGACTATCCTACTTTCACGTAATTCATAGAGTTCCACAAGCACTCGATATTTCACGATTAAGGGTATAGTACTATTTGTAGTAATAGTCCTTATATATTTTATTAATAATCGAAAGCTGGTTGAAAGAAAAAAATCTTTATTTTACGGGACTTCTTTTTATACCTACGAATTCCAAACTTTTATTCTTCATTATATTCATTATAATTCTTATTACTATTCTTTTAACCGAACCAGGTACATTCTTAAATTTGAACTCGAGTGTGATCCAGTTTGGATGATAATAATTATAAACAATCCCAGTATAATAATTTTGGGACAATATTTTATACTCTCCAATATGGTAAGGAATGGAAGTCATACCTATTTCCATTCCTCACTATATTCATTATTCTATTTTTCACTATATTCATTATAATTCATGTTATCATTCTCCTAAGTAAACTAAGCACATCTTTAAATTTAAAATCGAGTGTGATTGATTCTGAATGGTTCAACTTAAAGTCCAAATTCAAGTCCAATAATTCGACCTAATTTTTGTCAAATTTAAAAAAATTTGTCAAATTTGAACTTTTATTCAAATTTAACGATTCAATTTAAATTGATCAAATTTGAACCCACGAGACTAACCAAATAACCTAAAATTCTTTCTTAAGATAAAAACAATTTGATTTTAATTTTCTAAAATTATGATATTTTAATCTTTAATTGTAAAAAACTCAAGATCAACTTTTTCATTTAAAAAATAAAACCGAAACAACATCGTTTTATACAATATGAGTTGGTCGACTCTTTAAGTGGTCGGGATCAGTCCACTAATAATTGAATACTTGGAAAGTAACCCAAGTCAGGGATACTGTTCTAAGGCTACTTTTAACATAGGATAAGGGTATATTTTAAATTAAAACTCCTAAGTGCTTTCCTTTTAGCTTTGTACTCCACCACCCTCCTTTTACTTGTATTTGGTGGGTTGTCCTTGTCTTTAGGGATAATTGGAAGCACTAGTCTTCCACAAAACCATTTTTTTAATTACACCTAATTAATTTCTATTATTATATCTTAAAATAAGACAAATCACATATTCCAATCCTCAATCCACTCTTGCCCTTGTTTCTCCCATCTACCCTTCCTCGAGTTATAGACATATAGACATTTAACTGATCAAGCCATGAGTTATATGAGAATATGAGTTACTATCATAATTATAAATAATACCAGTGTAATAAAACAATAAATAAAATCATATTACAATGTAAGATTAAAGGTATTTCTATTACAATTTAAATTAGATAATATCTTTTTATAAATCATTTTGATTTAGTTTTCAACCTATGTAATTCCAAATTTTTATATGATCAACTCATTCCTACTTATATCTCTTTTTTTTTATTAAAAGTGTGATTTATATTTTAATGTTTCACAAAAAGTTTTAGTAAGTCTCTGATAATATTTTTGGTACCATTTCACTCTCTAACGTTACAAAAAGAGTGTTTATTATACTCTAATATTACTAAAATAATACTCATTATATTCTTAATAAAGTTCAAAAGTGATAATAAAGATAATGATAAGGGTTTATTTATATCTTTCTTGAAACATCACATTTTTAACTAATGTTTAAAGAAGTCATTTTTAAGATTATAATAACACTTAATAGGTCTAAATTTTCTAGTTAAGACATGATATAAACTAAATTTATGACTTATATAGTAAAAATTGTCAAAAGCTTAACTCAGTTAAGATTTAGGATACTAATAGTACTATTTTAAAAACATTAAAGTATTCCATATTCTCTCTAAACATACAACTTTTACGATCAACGATGGAGAATAATATGACAATTTGGATCTAATTTGATTAAGTTAAATTCAAATTGATTGAATTTTGAGTTAAGTTTAAATTAGAACTTCACCTCATAATCACCCAAACGCCCAATCCTACCCAAAAATGACATGTTTCGGTAAAACTTGAGGTATAGCAAGAAGATGAAGATAAGAATAAAACCATGTACTTCATAAGATGCAAGGGTTTGAGGGAGATTTTGATAATTTCCAGTGGAAGTCACCCTCAATATAGTTATCTGATTTGATTAATTATTTAAATCCACTAACTTCATAGACTTAGTTGTCCCAAAAACAGAAACTTGGTCTTCTTACTTGGACCTTTCTGCTTCTAGTTTCAAACTTTAAAAAAAAAGAAGCCAAACTTTTGTTTCCTTTACTTAATAAACCTTCCAATCTTCCTTCTCTTCAGTTTTTCTTTAGAATATAGATAGTAAGCTTTTGTTTAGGTTTATTCTCCAGTAAGAGACTTGCTTAAACATGGGTCTCATGCTTCTCAAGAAAATGATGATTCTCTTCCTTCTGGTCTCTGCATCATTTCTGTCAACTTCTGCAGGTGGGTTTACATTTACTATTCTTTTTCTGTAGTTTCAATTGGTGCATTATCAGAAATCTTTCACCAGAGAAGCCATGGAAGGTAGCTTCAAACAGGTTTAGATGTACCCAGATAGAACTAGACCAAGTTCAGACTATCATTAGAAGTTACACATACTCCCTCGATCACATAACTTTCCTAAGTAGCTATCTGATTTGTTCAAGCTAACAAGTGTAAATTCCCTGCTTTTTCTTAAAACTTTCCTTCACAGGTCGACGATCCCAGTTCATGAAGAACTTGGTTAGGCAAGTTGACGAGGTTTGTCACCAATCAAATATTTCACTCAATCTTGAGTTGTTTCCCATCTGGGTTTTGCTTCCTTAACAATAAAGAGTCTTCCTCTTCAAAGATCGAAGAGTTTATATGTCTCATTTCGATTGGTTTCAGGTTATTCTTTTGGAAAATGTAAAATCACTGACTTGTGTTCTTATTTATCAGGGACATGAAACGACTACAGTTCATGAAAGATTTCTAAGAGTTAGTACCAAAGACTATGGAGAATATGATTCAGCACCAGCAGTTGTCAGGCCTCCTTTCAAGCTCATACCAAATTAACATAAACAGCAGCCAAGCCTGAGACTTCTTAGTACGTAGCAGTCAAACCTTACACCTAAATAAATGATCAGTGTAGGCATGTACTTTGGATGTTTATACGTACCAAGTCCTAGGGTATACGTTCGAGGTGCAGTACAGTTTTGAATCCTAATATTACGTGTCATCTATGTATAAATAAAGCATTTTTTTTTAGTAGGAAAGTGTAAGTATATCTATGCTTGTGTGTATGTTCAACATAAACATGGCTATTTGCATTAGACACAAAGAAATTCAACAAACAGCTAAGTAATTGGATATAGAAATCTTGATAAGGTTCGAATTTCTGATAACTATGCCATTGACAGGATTTTCAAGCACATAATTTTGAAGTTAAAGGAGCGGAAAAATTTTTAAGTTGAGATTTAACAAAATTTACATTTTTTCAAGTTTTCTCTTATGAACTTACATGTATTGGATCTTAAGAAGTTTCAATCTATAGGCATCATATAACAAAACTAGTTAGTGATATTAGGAAGTTAATATGTAAAAGATCAAGTTCAAAAAAGTGAATAAAGGAGTTAATTGAATCAACTAAGCATTATACAATTGCTTATACTCAGTACTCTTAACCTTATTTTAGTAATTTAATAAATTAGGACTCAATATCATTTGCATGTGAAGTATACTGTATACACTTTATCATGAGCAAGAAGAAATTTGAGAAATATATTTTTTAATCCTTTTGATTATCAAATTACTTTTTGGGAAACTTTTAAAATGGATGTAGATCAAAATTTTCTCAAATAACTATATTTTAATATTTGAAAGAATTTGAAAAGTTCTGAAAAACGTGGTTTAAGATGTTTGACCCAAAAAAAAAACGATGATTCAAGCACTAATATTTGAATTTTAGATAGACTAATAGATCATAATGACAATGTGATCGACCAATATCTCTTGATAATATGTTACGTGAGTTTGTTACTTCATTGATCGAAATGAATATTACTAGTTATTGTAACAATAGTTTTTTTAATCACTATTTTAAGTTATTTTGAATATAAATACACTGTACGTGAGTTGTAAGAATTACCTTGAAAACACTGTATATTTTTCTAAGAGCATTGAAATACTAGAAAGTGCAAATGTAGATAACGTAACATATATTAAACTTTTGTTTATTGGTGTGAGCAAAAGAGTAATGCTTTAAGATGTATGGTTATACAATTATTGCAATTGGTGAAATTATTTTGTGACTTTAAACAAGATTTATAAAGGTTATTCTTCACCCGTGATAAAGTAAGATGATTATAAAAATTTCACTTTATCCATAAAAAAGAGAATATTGCATAGGAAGTTTCTCGATATACTATAAATTAATTTTATATCTTTTTTCTACTTATTAATTATTATTCTAATCACTTATCATATACTCTTTCTTATCTAAAATAAAATTCGTTTTTAGAGGGATTTTAATTATTCAAAATAAGTATCATTTGTGACTTTTCACGCATATTTATAATTTTACTTCCAAAATTACCCTTTAATTTCTCTCACATTTTGGTTACATAGATTACACAGATTATATTTTCAATGCATTTCAACATGCAATTAATAAGGGTATATCAAACATTTCATTAACTTTCTTAATAAGTGTGCATCCCTCTAAAACGATTTTTATTTTGAATAGGAGGGAGTATGAGTTTGTCATAATAAAAAATTGGAGTAAATCATTTATTTATTAATTTAAAAATAAGGCAAAAAGTGAAAACATACATAATTCATCCCCTATCATATGTCATCTATAGACAACATATGGTATTAAATTTTATGGATATATAGAATTCTCTTTTGTATCCATTTTAAACTCAAAACCTAAACTTTAAATTCTAATTAATATAAAATGTTAGGTTGAAAATATTTGGATTAGCATGTTGATGCATATAATTCTTTTTTAGTTATTTATTAATTTTAGAATCTCAACTAGAGGGTTAAGAAGATAACAATGAACCAATAGCAATATGATAGAGCAGACTTCTATAAGAGTTCTAAGATAGAAAAAGACGACTACATATAAACGGTAGGATTTGATAATTTCCAATAGCCATCATCATTATTAAAATTATCTTGCTTATATTTATTCCACAAATCTCATAATTTCCTAGACTTAGTGCCTAGCAACATAAAAGTGGTCTCCTTCAACCAATCTTGTTCCATTTTTAAGCTCAAAACCAAAACTTTTGTTTGCTTTAGTCAATAAAAAATCAAATTTCATTCTATCTCTGGGATTGCCACTTTAAGTAACTCTAATTGGTGGTGTTTCGGAATTTAGATAGCATATATTTAGGCTTATTCCATTGAAAAAGAGTAAGAGGGTCTGCAAAGATATTCTAAGTTGCTGAAACATGAAGGTCATGCTTCTTAGGAAAACCACTCTTCTCTTCCTCCTCGTCTCTTCATCATTTCTAACTTCTTTTGGAGGTGAGTATTTTATCAGTTCGAGATCAAAATAACAACTTTTTGGTTAGTTAATTTTTAAGTAATTGATTAAAATTATATTGTTTTATTTAAATTGATTCTCGTTTCAAATAATCTTTTCAATTTCAAGTTTAATTTAAAATTGAATTAACTCGTTAACTTTGAGTTCGATCGAGTCGAATCATATTTACCATCTCTAAATCTTATTGTTATATTATAGTGAACTTTCACCGAAAAACCTTGTCACTTGAGCAGCTATACAAGATAAAATCCATTAATAATTTATAAATTCATGTAAAAAATAAACAAATTTAGAACTCAAAGTTGCATGTTCTTCGAGTTATCAATATAATTAAGTTCACTGCTTCTGCTTCACAGGTCGAAAATTCAAGTTTATGAATAATGACCTTGTGGAAGATCATGAGGTTTGTTTTCACTCATCTAAGTCACTTCAACCTTTATTTATTTATTCACTAGAATTTTATGATAGATTTTTTTTTTAATTTTAGTGATCAATTTCTTATGTTATTATTGATTCTTTTGTCAAGTTAACAATTATAATTTAACAATATATTATTACATGTAAAAATCTCATTGATCAACATAGAAATATTTTTTAATTACATAAATGGTGATGGTACGCATAATAAAAAGAATCTTAATTAAAAACAAATATTAAGAGAGAGAATACCATCTAATATCAAAAATATTAAGAGAGAGAAACAATTTCTCTTCGAAAGATCTTCTTCCGATTAATTACTCCCTTCAAGAGTTCTTGTAGAATAAATTATAATTTCTTTTGTAAATAATTAAATGATAAAAAAAACTTATACTTTTAAATACTTGGACATTTTTTTTAAACAATAACAATAACTCAGCCGCGAGATTTGGAAAGATCCAATAGTGTGCAGGCTTATCTTTAACTAACAGTAATTATGTTTTTGAACATTTAAAAAGTATCTTAGAAATTATATTTAAGTCGTTAAAAGTATGATTTATATTTCAATATTGTAGTTTATATAGCACTCTCATATTTTTCTGGCGGTGAGTTAATTATTTTTGTTATATTTATTTACATGCCAGGAACTATCAAGGGAGCCATCGGAGGACGAATTGGCAATTGATCATGGAAGGCTTTTAACTGTAGTTAACATCAACAACGACTATGGAACATTTGACCCAAAGCCACGTTTAGTTAGGCCTCCTTCGAAGCCCATACCATCTTCTTCATGGTTCTCAGATCATAATCAACCATGAGACTCCCAACAGCAATGGCCTGGTATGTCTATAAATAAATGGAAACGAACATTCTACGATGTAATAATGAGCCAAGTCGGGCCGGATTAGGAGCGGATCCTATTAATAGGCTGCTCAAGTCTAGTTGAATTTGATTTGTGTGACCCGAATGAGTGTTTGAGTTGCTACAAAATAACGTTGTTTTGATTTCACTTTATAAAATAATATCACTTTCTATCTTAAATTTTTTAAATTTACATACTAAAATAATCTCATTTTGATAAGTTAAACTATAATAATACTATTTTGAAAAGAGAATTTGGACCATTGGAGTCGGTCAGGCCGAAGTTAATTTGCTAAGGCTAATATCGTCTATGTATGTATTATAATTGAAGTCTTTATTAAAAGGAAGCAATTTAAGTTTGATAATAGATCGACTCGAGTCGGATACAGAGTAAGTTCTTTTAATAAGTTGTCCGAGTCCATTTAAAAGTGTTTGAGTTGTTCTAAATCACTCTTCTTTCATGTCACTTTCTAAAATAAAATTGTTTGGCACTTAAATGTTTTAAATTTGTAAATCAAAACAACGTTATTTTGAGAATTTTTTGGGATAATAAATTAAATAGTGTAACATGAACCTTATTACGTGTCCCGAATCGTTCATGAAAGGAAAATAAACGAAGGAAATACAGAATACCTAATTTCGGTTTCATTCCAACTTTCAAACCAGTTTTTGTGGCCAAAACAAGCTCCAATCTTCTGGGACTTTCATAAAAATCATTCACTGACACGTGGTTAACATCTTTATACAATTTTCTCAAAATATAAGCACTCTTAACGGGTCAAAGAATCCATATGCTTACAAATGATATGAGCAACTACAAGAGACCTTAACCTTTATATATAGTTTTTATATCAGGCTTTTCCTGTTAGACATTTATGGATCGATTGATTTTGCGTACCTATATCCATGATTGTTTTTCGTAAGATGTTGATTTCCTCTCTTCTTTTTTCCTTAATGTGTTTCTTTAATGGTTCAGAATAACTATTCAATAAGTTTGTTAAATTTATATAGCACCACCAACCAACATGTCGTTTGGTAATTAAAAGAGAGAGGAAAAGGGTCGTTGACCCATTTGAGATTCATTATTTAATACACAATAATCATTATCTTGAGTGCTTTTCATGGGACTCAAATCTATAAGTCACATAGGTCATTAAATAATCTAACAATATCTCACTTGACCCATGTGATGACTTGGTGATTCAACAATAAAACTTTAAGTGCACACAATTCATGGAATCGATCAAGTCATTCTTAATTGAATTAAGATGATGAGATCATGGCGGTCATAAGTTATACAACATGATTCCTTCCATGTATCACATAATCAACTCAATTCGTAAAACTTTAAGTGGGTAATTCTGTAATTGTTATCTCACAAATAATAATTAATATATACAACATAATATGGATAACAAGTAAGTAAGCAGAAATATATGACTGTAATTGAATTCACAAGTGTCATAATAATTCGAGCAAGACAATTATATTTATATATACATGTCAAAACACTATGCTAACAAGGACTTATCTATAAGGTTCATCTGTTCAACATAACCAATAAATGTTTTGAGCGGTAGGCCTTTAGTTAACGGATCCATTATCATGAGATCAGTACCAATATGCTTAATTGATACTTTATGTTTTTGCACTTCTTCTTTCACAGACAAATATTTCAAATTCATGTGTTTGAATCCTTTGAATATTGTCATTCTTAGAGAAGAAAACAGCTGTCGAATTATCACAATAAATTCTTAACGGTCTGGTAATACTGTCGACAAGACCAAGACTTAAGATAAAATTCTGCAACCACAATCTATGAACCATGGCCTCAAAGTACACCACAAATTCAGCCTCCATAGTGGAAATAACAATGACAGACAACTTTCCACTTTTTCACGAAACTGCTCCTCCAACTAATAGGAACATATAACCAAATGTAGATTTCCGTGAGTCTACACAATTGGCATAGTCTGAATTCGAGTAACCTATCACTTCGAGATGGGTTGATTTTCTATATGTGAGCATATAGTCCTTGGTGCCT
>JAOTAX010000197.1:39307414-39321438 GCA_025629825.1 Erythroxylum guanchezii
TTTTTGTAAATGGAATAAATCATGAAATGGGAGTGGCCCCGATTGATTTCTGCTTTTGCTTATACTGAGCTTGTACATTTGTATACCGACTGTTAGTGGGATTGACCGACCGCCCTAGCACGCCATCTCCACAGAGCTCGGACTCGGATATCACCGATCGGTATCGAGTTTGGGTCGAGCGGGGTGGGGTGCTACAAGCCTAGCATTCCAACAGCAAAACTGATATTTGGCCTAGTGTATGTTTGAGCTTACGTTAAGCTCCCAACTACTGAAGCATAAGGAATAGACTCCATGTCCTTACGTTCCAAATCGTTTCGTGGACATTGCATTAGACTAAATTTGTCCCCTTGTTGAATTGAAAGTATCCCTACGGAGCACTTTTTCATTTGAAATCTTTCTAATACTTTCTCGATATAACCTTTATGAGACAATCCTAACAATCCTTGTGATCTACCCCGGAATATTTCTATTCCTATCATATAGGATGTCTCACCCATATCTTTGATTTCAAAATTATTATAAAGAAAATTATTTACATCATGTAACAAAACCATTTTATTCACAGCAAGAAGGATATCATTAACATATAGGACTAATATAATGAACTTACTCTCACTAACCTTCATATAAATACACCGATCAACAGTGTTCTTTACAAAACTGTAAGACGTAATGATATCATTAAACTTAAGATATCATTGTCGGGAAGCTTGTTTCAGTTCATATGTTGACTTCTTTAATTTACACACTAACTTGTCCTTTTCTGTGGTTTTAAAACCTTCTGATTGATCCATGTACATTTCTTCTTTCAAGTCACCATTTAGAAAGGCAGTCTTTACGTCCGTTTGGTGAAAATCTAAATTATAATGAGCCACCAGGGCCATAACAATTCTTAAAGAGTCCTTCTTTGAAACTGGAGAGAAGGTCTCTTTATAGTCAATATCATCCTTTTGAGTGTAACTTTTGACAATAAGTCTGGCTTTATACCTTTCAATGTTGCCTTGTGAGTCACGTTTGATCTTAAAGACCTATTTACAGCCCACTTGCTTTGCACCTTCTAACAACTTAACTAATTCTCAGATAATGTTGTCATCTATTGATTTCAACTTTTCTTTCATAGCATTGAACCATTTTTTAGAATTGTTACATTCCATGGCTTGTTTGAACGAGACGGGATCTTGATTAACGCTCAAGTCACATTCATGTTCAAGTGAGTAAACTTTATAGTCACTCGAAATAGCTGATCTTTTATGCCTTACAGAACTTCGTAATGCTACTTCTTATGACATCATTTGATCATTTGTAACTTGAACATCATTAGTTGGTTTGTCATTAATATGTTCAACTTGTGGAATTGGAACATTAATTTGTTGTTCCGATATGTTGCGTATCTGTGATGCAATAAGAGGAATAACAACCGGTAGGATCACGTCTGATGTAGTGGTGTCTACTCGACTTAGAGTAGTTCCTACTCGATTCTCGTGAATATCCACTTTCTGTGGTTCTCCACTCCCACTGATTGAACCATTATCAATGAACTGAGCGTTACTAGACTTAACTATTCTCGTACTATGATTAGGACAATAAAATCTATACCCTTTCGACTTTTCAAGATAATTGATGAAATAACCACTAACGGTTCTCGCATCAAGCTTCTTTTCATGTAGATTATACAGTCTTACTTCTGCCAGACAACCTCAAATGTGAAGGTGTCATAAACTAGGTTTCCTTCCTGTCCACAGTTCATAAGGTGTCTTAGGAATTGCTTTACTAGGAATCCTATTAAGCATATACGCAGCGGTCTTTAATGCATGCATCCACAATGATGAAGGTACATACTATAACTTAACATACTCCTAACCATATCCATAAGAGTACGATTCCGCCTGTCAGCTACACCATTTTGTTGCGGTGTACCAGACATTGTGTATTGCGCACATATGCCTCGACTTGCAAGAAACTTTGCAAATAGACCTGGACATTGTCCACTTTTTTCAAATTTTCTATAATATTCACCACCTCTATCATACCTTACTATCTTTACTTTTCTATTTAATTGCCTTTCTATCTCATTAACGAACAACTCTAGGATGTCCACAGACTGAGACTTCTCATGTAGTAGATAAATATAACCATATCGTAAGAAGTCATCAATAAAGATAATGAATTTTTTTTCCGTCCCAAGAAGGAACGTCGAAAGGACCACAGATGTCAGTATGTATTAATTCCAGTAATGCGCTACTTCTTGTGGCTGGATGCTTTGATATATGTTTGGTTTGCTTACTTTTAATGCAATCTACACATATATTCTATCAACAAAATCCAAAGGAGGTAAGATGTCATTTTTAACTAACCTTTGTACCCTTTCCTTGGATATATGACCTAATCTTTTATGCTACAAAAAAGTAGAACATTCATTTTGTGCACTACGTTTACTTTCTATAATATGGTCAATATGAAACAAAGATGCAACAAAATCAACATCAAAATTGAAACAATACAAACAATCAATTAAGGTTCCAGAACCATAATAGTACTTATATTTATATAATGAAAGAATACCGTTTCCAATCTTAAATTGAAATCCTACATCATCCAAATTTGCAACAGAAACTAAATTCCTAACACATTCAGGAACATAATGACACTTTTCTAGATCTAGGTAATACCCAGTGTCCAAGATCACTCTGTACGTTTCAATGCCCTTTATCCGTGCCTTTATTATGTTTCCCATATACAAGAACTTTTTAGTTCCGTTTGTGGTCTAGATTGAAAGGAATCCATGTTTAACATATGACACATAAATAGTTGCACCAGAATCTAACCACCGGGTATTCTTAGACACTTCAATAAGATTTGATTCAAAACATACTAAAACATAGTATGTACCTTTCTTTTCGAACCAAGGCTTTCTTTTAGGATAATCTTTCTTGAAGTGACCAGGCTTCTTGCAGAAGTGGCATCTCTTATCTTTATTAATTCGGCCCTCATTAACTTTGCTGAGAGCTTTGTCCTTATTTTTACTTTTCTTTCCTGGTTTATTTTTGTTGCTACTAACTCTTTGATGAAACGTGAGATGAACGGAGTGTTCCTTTATTTTCTTCAATCTCCCTTCCTCCTGAACCAACATGGCCTTAAATTCTTGAAGGTTTCATTTTTCCTTAATGGTGTTGTAATTCACCTGGAACTGGCCAAACTCTAGAGGAAGGGAGTTGATAATGAACTGTACCCAAAAGGACTCACTCACATCCATACCTATAGATTTCAGCTTTGCAGCTAGGTTTGACATATAAGTTACATGATCGTGAATGGGCTGTAACCAGTTAAACTTTTTGGTCGTTAGCTCACTCATTAAAGTCCCTACCATGGACTTGTTAGCTATATCAGATTGGGAGTATTCCTTAAGCTTTAACATGAACTCCTTTGCATTGTCCGTTTTAGGCATTAACGGCTTTACATTTTTTGCGGTCATCATTCGCATCAAATTCAAGCTTAGCCTGTTAGACTGTTCCCAAGCCTCATAATAAGACTTGTCTACTTCAGAACTAGTCTTGGTTATGGCTGCGGACCTTACTTCTGAAACTATGGCTAAGTTCAAATTCATTACACCCAGTTGGAACTGG
Source organism: Erythroxylum guanchezii (assembly GCA_025629825.1). Lineage (NCBI taxonomy): Eukaryota > Viridiplantae > Streptophyta > Magnoliopsida > Malpighiales > Erythroxylaceae > Erythroxylum > Erythroxylum guanchezii. The sequence goes on from JAOTAX010000197.1 coordinate 39,311,038, forward strand.
ATTTGTTCGGACCAATCAGCATAGTTCAGACTATTGAACTTGATTAGCACATTTCCTAAAGCAAACAAATTGGTAGATGCTGCAAACACAACATATAGCTCACTCATTAATGCTTTGAGTAAACCTAAATGGATTCAAACAAACTAATACACTTTGATTATGCATTTAAATTCTCCTTTGGGTGAAATTTAAATACATAGTTATAACATATTATGATGCATATATATAGTATACTATAAGGGATAATCAATCATATTCTAGTCAACATGCATGTTATCTTTGAATATACAATCATATTAACCAAATATGTTGATAAAGTCTCTTTAATATCATTAATTATAAGCAATGGTTCACCTTTGGGTGACCTCCTAACGTTATAATTAATAATCTAAATTGTTTAGTTCAACCTTTATGTCATTTTAGCATCATATCATAATGAACAATTGAAACAATCACAATTAAATGATTAATATTTTAAAGCTAGGTCACTTTGGTGACTAACAAGATTTCCATGCAATAAACATTTAATTGGACAATTATCATGCATGACAAAATTTAATTTAATTAGTTTAGTCACTTTGGTGACTAACAAACTATTATAAACTACCATAATGTCATGCATTACACTCAACATATGATAGGAAAATTTAATTCAAAGCATGCATAATATAAATGGTCAAAGTTTCAATTAAAACATAATATGACACAAAAAATTATATTATGCATAGAAAACATAGTTGCAACTTTTATGCATATAAATTTAAATTAATTAATTGGTTCCTTCATTAATTAATTTAAATTATCAATTAAGTAATCTAAATTAATTAATTTATTCCTTCATTAATTAATTTAAATTATCAATTAAGTAAATTATAAGTTATGACCCAAAATTAAAATACCTTATATAAGATCAATATTCAAACCAATAAAATTATTTTTAAAAATTAAAAATTAAAAAAATAGCGGCGGGGCTCCTGCCAATTTTGGCATGTGAGGTGCGTGCAGCAACGCCAGCAACACTGGCCTTTGATGTGAGGCGTGTGCAATCTTCTTCAATCGTTAGTTTTGTTTCTTCTTCGTTTTTTTTAATCCTTAAATCTTCTTTCTCTTCGTACCGTTGCAAGCCTTACCAACAGCAGCATTCACAGATGATGGTTTCTTTTGAAAACGAAAACTTTCCCAAGCTATACCAAGAGCTTTCACAGAGGATCGACATTACGGTTTTATATTTTCGATTCTCTCTACTGTGTATTACTCTTAATCTAAACCATAACAGAAATCCATATAACAGACTGGCCTTTAGTTTTCGTTTCTTGAACTTTTAAACAATCCATATTTATCCATTAGCAAACACAGAACCCTTTACATATCAATACCGAAAGATCATCAAAACTTTCACGGCAGTGCAACACTGTATCCATACAAAGACAAATAGAAAGTAACAGAAATGATACACCGTAAAAAACAAATCATGCAATACCGTGACTCTGATACTAATTGTTAGACATTTATGGATCGATTAATTTTTGCATACTTATATCCATGATTGTTTTTCGTAAGATGTTGATTTCCTCTCTTTTTCCTTATTTAATTTGTTTCTTTAATGGTTCAGAATAATTATTCAATTTCAATAAGTTTGTTAAACTCATATAGCACTACCAACCAACATGTCGTTTGGTAATTAAAAGTGAGAGGAAAAGGGTCGTTGACCCATTTGAGGTCTATTATTTAATACCCAATAATTATTATCTTTGGTGTTTTTCATGGGACTCAAATCTATAAGTCATATGGGTCATTAAATAATCCAGCATCCCATAACATGCCCGATATTGGTTCGGCCCACACCAATCGAGATCCATTTTTTACCTGAACTTTAAACCATTGGCTTGAATCATTTATTGAGCCAATTTATTACCTTTATCTGGATCAAATTACGTAACTTAACCGATAAGTTATTAAAAAACTGAAAATTACAATTAATGGTTGTTCAACTTTATAGAAAATGACTAAATTATCCAACAAATAGTGCCTAGTTTTTAATATTTTAATTTATTGTCAAACTTTTTAAAATTTTCAATTTGGTGACTAATTTTTTAAAACTTATATAAATCATATTGAAAGATATTGTTGTTGATAAGGCATGTTCCCCAAATATTCATTTATTAGTCACATTAGCAAAAATAATATTTTGATTTGATTTATACAAAATTTGAAAGATTAATTACTAAATTAAAATTTTTAAAATGTTTGATATGAATGTAAAAAAATCTAAAAAGTTAGATATTTTTAAATATGTTATCTCTAATATTTTTAATACTTAAATTTAATCAATATGGACACTAATCACCCTTAATGTAAGTAAAAAAAATTAACACTAAGTTCAAATGTTCATATGAGCATTTAACTTGTAGTAAAATATTATGCTAGCTCAAGTGGGGCTCTTAGTTCACCTCTTTAGAATTGACAAAAAAAGTTTGGTCCGGCTCAATTCGACCCAACCTAACCCAACCTAACCTAAATTCAACAAGTCCATATGGAATTGTTCAATTTTGAGATAAGCTTGAGCTTTTTCTTTTCTAATTTCATACTTCGAGCCATGTTTAGACTCGAAATACGACGTCGTTTAAAAAAATAATATCACTTTCAAATATTTAAAAGTAAAAAGTCGTATTCAATTAGGCTCGAGCTTAGACTTTTTTTATAATTATGTGCCTTATTTGTGTATAGTTTTTACAACGTCAAAATTACTTAAAAAAATTTTATTAAAAAATTTTATAAATTAAATTAGACAATATTTTTAGGACGCTTAATGCCTTATTTACCCCCCAAACCCACTTTCTCTAAAGTTATTGCCCATCAATGGAAAAAGTGGTTTCCCTCAACCTTTTGTGCTTTGACTTTAAACTTAAAAACTATACTTTTGTTGACTTGGAAAGCAAGGAGAAGGTTTGGAAAGATATACTAAGTTGCTTTAAAATGGCTCTTGAGCTTTTTCAAGAAGATCACTCTTCTCTAGAGGATTTTTACATTATAAAAATAATTTAATCTAAATCTTATACCAATATAACTCTATTTTTCAATCCAGATTAGAGATGATAAATTAGTTTGTCAAGTGGATCCATCCTAAATGATTTGAACTATTCAATTAAAATTAAGGATGATAAATTGGTTTATAGGTTAGACTTAGTCTAAATAATTAAAATTAATTAATTAAAATTAAAAATAATAAATTGATTTTTCGATCAAGCTTAACTTAAATAATTTAAATTAATAAATTAATATTAAACATAATAAATTGGCTTGTCATTCAGGCTCCATTTAAATAATTTCAATTAGTTTGATTAAAAAGTTAAATAGTGTTGTTTTAACTCAAAAATAATCGGCTTTGGAATTATTCAACCATTCAAATCAATTTCGGGTTATAAATAGTTCGAATTAATATATTATTAACCATAATCAAGATTTAATCTAATAATATAATTAATTATATACGTACTAACTTATGAATATTCGTGTTAATTTTACCTAAGTTGAAGTATTAGACTAAGTTAATCAAAAATAATTTTAAAAAAGATAGAAAAATTATCAAGTCATTCCGTTGGCATTGTAATTAATTATTGCATTGACTTTAGTGAATTTGATAGGTACATAATTTTGCTTAAAAGAGTTAGGCTCGGGTCAAAGTTGGATAGTTTAAGCCAGAGGCTAGCTGCCGAAAGCAACATTATTTTTTTTTTAACTTTTTAAAAAAAATTTTAAGTCGAGTCAAATTTAGCTCGGGTTGCTTTTAGCCAAGTCGAGCTTAGACTAACTATCTCGAGCCCAATCTAACCTCAACTTCAGCCCGTATCCTAATAGCCCAAGTTTGAACCGGACCTAATTCATTGTAATCCTTTACCTTTTTCGAACGTGTAAAGTGCTAATTAATTATAAAAAACCTCTTTATAAGAAAAGTATTTCTTTCTTAAAATTTTGGTTTAAAACTTTTTACGCCGAATAATGTAGAAAAAGAAAAGATGCTAACGTGGCAAAAAGCAGTGGAATCACACGTCATCAAACTCGTCAAGACAGACGGAGAATATGTTTCCAACCCTCTAACGACGTTACGGCCACCGCCGTCTAAAACGACTTTTTCTCTTTCGGTCTTTCCCTCTTTCGTTTTAACAACCACTCAGTCTCCTCTTTCGCCTCTCTCTCTCTCTCTCTCTCGTAGCCAGTCACTTGCTCTCTTTAGGACCTATTACGTACTCAATACGTAGCCGTTTGTTTGTCTTTGACTAGGTATTTTGACGACTCCGGTCTCAACTCAGTGCTTCGTACTCGGAGACTCCATAGAATGTTCTTTCTTCTACTGTATTTAGTTAATTGGATTTGAATTTTTTAAGGATTGTGTTTGGAAAAAATATAATAATATTTTTTAGTTTAATTTTCGAATATAGGAAGTCCGGGAGGTATAATAGGATCACTAGGGACTCGGGTAATTTTTAATTTTTAATTTTATTTTTAATAAGTTGTTGGGTTTCTATATTTAGGGGTTTTTCAGTTCAGTCTGAGCAATTCCTTAAGAGTAGGAGATGGATTCGAAATTGGATGTTTATTAATTTGCGTTTTTTTTTAATTTTGCTCATTGATTTTGATTCTCTTTCTGGGAGTTCTTATTGTTTTGAAGTGGTTTGGTGGGTGTTGATTGTGAGCTGTGGGAGTGAAAAGAGGAATTTGGAGAAAGTTTTTATCTTTTTTGGCTCTTTGGTTTTAGTCGTTGCAATTAGCTGGTGTGCACTGTAGTGTTATTCATTGTTGACTCTTGGTAAGGGTTTTTTGACTTGGGGTGTTTTAGCCCTTGTATGGTTAGTTTGATTTTAGTAGAGGATATGGAATTTACATTGTCATTTCAAAATTGGATATCTTTTTGGATTTGGGAAGATTGGTTTAATTTGTCTTTGTTTGATAGTTTTGAATGTGTTTCGCTTTGTACGATTGAATTTCTTGTGGATTTGGGTGTTTCTCGGTAGATTAACTTGAAACTGTTCTTTGGATGCTCTGAACATCGCTAGCTTTAGATGTTCTGTGTTCATGATTATTTGTCTGTGGATATAGTTATTTTGGAAGGTCAGAGGATTCTGATCTTAGTTCTTCAAACTGTTGCTTGATTTTTCGAGTTGTATTGAATGTAGGTAATCTAGTTACTTCATTGAGGAGCTGGTTATAGAATTGGTGATAATCATGTTAATACTTGATTGCAAAAGAACCATTTTACCTAGGATATTTTCTTGTTAAGAGTGGTGGTTATGAATTCTAAGTGGTGTAACAACTTTGTAGTTTGGAGCATGTGAGCTACTACTGCGGGTTTCTAGCCTGAGCTCTGCAAGTTTCTGTATTGGATTATGGGGGGTGCCTGTTGTGTTGCTGCTAGAGATAAAAATATAGTCGGTGGATCTGGAAGTGAGATCCTGCATCGGGGTGTTCGGCATTCACCAACATGGAGCCTTAGGTGGGATAACCGAGGGCGGGTAGCTGGCGAAGAGACTTCAATAAGTTGGTTTCCAGATGCAATAAACAGAAACCATGGACCGGATTTTAAGTCTGAATCCATATATGCATCAGATGACAGCGGCTCACTGGGAAGTTTTCAGAGACGAGCATGGCGTAAGTCCCCAAAATCTGATGTAACTGGAGAGCATGAGAGGACTTCGGCTTCAGGTGAGCTACTGTATATGCAGCTTTTGTTATTTTGCTTCCTAGTAGTTAATGAATTTGCTGGTCTTGATTCTTAGAAGAAAGTGAGCTGACTGATATGTACTACAACATTTGACAATATTTTACACCTATGTGGCAGATCAGTCCATCTCAAGAAATATTTCAATTGATTCAAATTTGGAACAGGTAGAGCTTGTGCAAGAGAATCTCTTTATTATCCAAGTTCTTTGAGTGACACTTCCCTCCCCTTTGAGAGGATATATTTTTACATAGAACTCTTATAACTATAGGTGAAGGAGACAACAGCTTCCCCGGCAGTTACAAATCCATCTCCTGCAAAGGAGTCAGTTTCATTTCGATCTGCTTCATCCTTGCCCACATCTCCATCATCCTCCCAAAATCATTTGCATCCTACTGGCTCAACAACTCCTAGGTGGCCCCATCATTCTCCTGGGCATCAGTTAATTGGGCAAGCATCTGATATGCAAATCCCACGATTGAAAACATCAAACAGCTTCTCTGTTGCTGATGGGAAGCCCACAACTGCCTCGTGGAGCAATGACTCAACTTGGGGATCTTATGGCAGGTCTTCAGATAGTTGGTCTATGAATGCCTTTACTGAACTCATGGCTACATCCCATAGAGAAAGGTGGTCTTTTGATAACGAGTCTTTGGGGCTTAATCATGAAGAATGTACATCCAGCTATCGATCATCAGCTTCTCCCTCTGTAGATCTCCAGACATGTGGGGTTTGTTTAAGGCTTTTAACTGAGACATCTTTGTGGAGCAGCCAGAAGCTTGTCACTTGTGAGTTATCTGTCGTTTCAGTGCTAACTTGTGGGCATGTTTACCACGCCGAGTGCTTGGAAACTTTTACACCTGAACTGGACAAATATGATCCTGCTTGCCCAGTTTGTACTTTGGGTGAGAAACAACTTGTTAAACTGTCACAAAAGGCACTGAAGGCAGAAATGGATCGGAAGGTGAAGAACAAGAGATCGAGCAAAAGGGCCGTGGATGGCAATCTTGGCAGTAATTCTATTACATTTGATTGTCTAACAGCCGGTGGACAAGAAGGGAAGGATCCCAAGATGACCTCCAGTTCCACCATGGAAGGCACCTTAGCAAAGCCTTTTTTGAGGCGGTATTTTTCATTTAGATCAAAAAGCAGCAGGTCCTCAGCAGATAACATGTCTAAAAAGAAAGGATTTTTCTGGACCAGATCTATGAAGGCATGAGGCTCTTTATATATATATATATATATAAACAGGTGAGTGCTCGTGCATATATCTTTTGTTAGTGACACTGGGAAATTGTCTCCTGCATCTCCCTAAACATTATAACCCAGACCCTAAAAGTATACTAATCTAAACCGAACTATTAACCAAAAAATTTTGTGAACCAAGTTACATCTGCTGTTCACATTTTGGGTACTGAAGAAAGCTTCATAACTTCATTGCTTACAGATACAGGCGCAGAACCTCTATGCTTTGTAAAGAAGATTGTGGGGATCAGCTGCATACACTTTACTGGCAGAGAATTAGCCTGTGGGTTACATTGTAAGGAAGTGAAAATTTTATAGAAGAAAAAGTTCTGTATGATTAAGAAAGATTTGGCAAAACTGAAGATGCATCTCAAGGTTTGATTTCATTTGATTTTGTACAGGTTAATTTGTTTCTTGCCAAGACACGATTCATGAATTGGATCAAATAATATATGGCACAGTGCATCACACGTGAAAGAATGAGGTTATATTATGCCCTCTTCCTTCTCTTTATGTGATTTGCTGAGTTGAGTACTGGTTTTCTTTTGGTTTGCTAGTTGCAAGAACAACAGTTGTTTGACAATAACCTTGTAAGATGTAATACATAACTGTAGTTTTGTATGAAAAGTAGCCTCTCGTCTTCGGTAAGAGGTGTACGAATTATTAACAAGATGCTTGTGATTTAGCTTCTCCTTAATTTCTAAATGCCACTCGCTTGTTCTCTACTCTCCTAAAAGAAGTTCGAGCCTAGTGAGAAAGCTTTTTATAGGTTAATTATAGTGATTTTCTTCATAGTTTTTTTACAATATTTTAAAAATTGGATTGAAAATAAAATTGATAAAACAATACCGTAATAAAGTTGGATAAAAATAAAAATATTGAAATATAATTAAAGAATTTTTTTTAGAAAATTAAAGTTTAATTAAAAATAATTTTTTATTTATTTATAAAAATTTATTAATTTGCGAAATTAAACCGATAACAACAATATTTGTTAAAGTAATTTAAATCAAAAAGTTAAAAATTAAATAAAAAAGTTGCTCGACTCAAAATTTTTTGATTGAGTGACTGATTTGAGTTTTTTTATTTTGTTAATTATATTAAAATTTTATCTTTTATTATTATTATTTAATTACTATGTAATTTTTCATGTTAATTCTTCATATATTTATAATTTTAAAATAACTTTATATTAAATTTGAGAATTTTATTTCAATATCATTTTTTATAAAAATTTTAAATATATATATGATAAAATCTTGTACAATAATTAAATTATATGAAAGGAAGCAATTAATAAACTTTAAAATGTAAGAATCGGTAAAAAAAAGGTCCAATTAGATCAAATCATTATAATCTTTTTTTAATCTTAATAGTTCTTTAACATATTAAAAAAATAACTAAAAATATTTAGGATACTAATTTATCGAGTCCAATTAGGTTAATTTTAGTATTCCATTTATTAATGTATAATTAGAGTTCGGTCTTTTAATTAGTCTATTTAATATGATGTTATTTTATAAAATTTTAAATTTTAAATAAAAATTAAATAATTCAAATTGTTCGAATTATTTTTCTAATTTAAATTTTAATTAAATGAACAAATCCTTTCAGGATCATTGTGACACCCAGAAATTTTCTGTCAAAAGAGCTAAGTTACGTGCTCTCTTCCTTGAAGTGGCAAAAAACCACGTGTAGAAACCTCATGCATGAACAACCGCTGTTCGTCTCAAGCTATATATATCCTTTCTGTGTGCTAAGACATACCAATGGCGGCTAATCTGAGGGATGAGTTCGGCAACCCAGTTCAGTTCACAGATGACCATGGCAACCCAGTTCAGTTAACTGACGAACATGGTAACCCTGTGCATAAAGCACAGACACGGACACGGACACGGGACACGATACAGACATGAATACGGGGACACACCAACTTTTAAAATTTGGTGGAAACGGACACGGCATATATATATATATTATAAAATTTAGAATTAAAAAAAATTCAGAATTCGTAAAAACACAAAGGATATATTCCATTAAATAATTTGTCTACAATCTCCTGTTCAAAAGTAGAACTAGTCAATTGCAAGGAATATCCTAATCATTTTGAGCCTCGGAAAGGATATTTGATTATTGAAGGAATATCCAAGCAGGACATGCGCCAAATGATATCATATACTTGTTGTATAATACATCTGTTTATCAACAGAGGGCTCCTATCATATGCTGGCATCGCAATAACACCACCAATCCTAATAACTAAAATAAATCCCATGAACCACAGCCTAGACCTTCACACTGTAAACATGAGATGCCGAAAACAATTAAAAAATCCTCCATTTGGGAAGACCCATGGAAACACACGACTCTGTACACGGCTTTCAGAGTCGCGTGCTTCCATTAAAAATTTCCACAAAGAACAGCATACATAGAAGCGTGAAGGACGGCACAGACGTAAATGACAGTACAAAAAGCGTGGATTTCAGCGTACCTAACAGTGTTGTATGAAGAACCAGCACAGACGTAAAGGAGCAGATGGCTGGAAAACAAGGAGCGTTCGTGCGACAGAATATTTGTGAGAAAAAGAAGAGGAGCAACGGTGGGAAAACCACGGGAATATGAGAAGTTGTAGCAATGATATATTTCTTAAAAAGAAAGACTTCCCATGTAAACTAAATAAAACTTTTAAAAATTCATAAAAATATTACGAGCTATATTAAGATGTATCCGAGCCGTTTTTAACCATGTCCGAGCCTTTTTAGGCGTGTCCGAGCCGATAAAAATGATTTTTTTACTCCGACACATACGATCACGTGTCCACCGCGTGTCCGTGTCGGACACGTGTCGGACACACGGACACGGCACCATTTTGCCGTGTCCGTGCTACATAGATGCATATCACTGGTTTGCCCACCACACAACCTTTAGCAGTTTCCACTGTCTCGGAAGTCACAGTAACGGATACTGGACTTTTGGCCGCACAGAACTGATCGGCGATACGTTAAAGGTTGATCAGAAGACGGTTAAGTACGGCGAAGATGTTGAAGAATCAGGTCAGCCTGTAAAGGAAGAGCATCATCGTGAAGAGGCCAGCTCCGGAGAGATTCACTCAACTAGTTCTAGCTCTGTCACGGTAAAACAATTACAATGCTCGTTGAATTTGTATCTTAAGCCGTAGTTGGATGTTAATTAATGGAATGAAATGTAAGCTAGTTAAAAGTTGTTTGGGAAAGATGGAATGGTTCATAATATAACGTAGTGAAATATTGTTTGGAAGATAGATGAAATGGAATGTAATGTATAATAAATGACTTTTATACCCCTTATATTAAAATAGTTGTTGCAGGAAATTTATTATTTTACTATTAATTATATAAAAATATTAGTATTAATTATTTAATATATTTTATTTTATTTTATGTGATTTATATTAAAAATAA
>JAOTAX010000197.1:39322785-39342518 GCA_025629825.1 Erythroxylum guanchezii
TATCTTGTCTATTTAATATCCAAAATTACGTAATTTTGATAATTCAAATTTAGAGACCGTTCAATCATATCTAAAAGGTAAAACGATGTCATTTTAAACATGTTCAATTTTATCCTACCTATTTAACGTCTATCTTGTCTATTTAATATCCAAAATTACGTAATTTTGATAATTCAAATTTAGAGACCGTTCAATCATATCTAAAAGTTAAAACGATGTCATTTTAAGCATTAAGCAGATTGGGTAGAGTAAAAATGGAAGGAGAAAAATCTCCATTTGAACAAGTTTAAATTTTTTGTTTAATTTTACCTTGTTTTAATATCCAAAACGGCATCGTTTTAATTAATGAATATGAATTTCAAAACTGTCGAACCTTCATTTTGACTATTAAACAAGATTAGACAGTATAATTGAATAGAGGATCTCAATCAGCTTGGAGAACATGTTTGTATTTTTTCTTTTGGGTCTGAAATTCGGCTGTTCTTGGGCAGTAAAGAGGTCCAATTGGGTTGGGTTTAACGATATCGTTTTCTAATAATTTTTTTAAAATAATATTTATGTTAAAATTATTTTATTAAAAAGATTATTTTGTCCAAATTAATTGTATTATTCTTATTTTATTAAAAGGTTAGAGCAAATGATAAAATTGCTAATTTGTAACTATAAGATTACATAATTAAGTCACAAAAATAAGCTCTTTATAAACATACAAAAGAAAATTGCATTTATTATGACCTTCTTAAACTCTCATTAAACCATATGCAATGACTTTTGACTTTTATTTTTAAAATATTTTTATTTTTATTTAAATTTATATGAGTCGTTCAAATTTTACTATTGAATTTGTTCAATTGACGTTATAAATTAAAAATGATAAAGATTTAACGAAAATAAAATAAAGTTTAAGGTTATAAATTGTTACTTTGAAGATGTTAAAATCATTAACTTAGACCTTTTACGAAATATCTGCAATTTTTCCTTTAAATTGATAAATCTATAAAATAATTTATAACAATGTTAATATTCACATAAATTAAAATTATAAATAATTTATAACAACAACTAATGTCACAAGTTAATAATGCTGTGACAGAAATTTGATTAAAACTTAATAAAATTATGTTTTAAGGGTACAAATTGTGTCATTTTATAATTATTATAGTGAAATATAATTAATTTATGCTTAACAATAATTCATAATGTCAAAAAAAAACAATAATTCATGTACAAATTAGTACAAGAAATATATACATACATATATATATATATAAACATATAATACAAATTTTCTAAGATATGATTATCAATTTAATAAAGGGCCTTCATGTCAAGCCTCTTAAACAAGATCTGTTTTAATAGCTAGTAATCAACAGTAATATGACTATGGCTCTAAAATGATTATTACATCAAAATTTGATAACTGTGTCAGCTTCTGTGTGATGGAATATCTGTGTGCACAAGTAAATTAAGATTGACAAGTTTAATGTTCTTCAACTCCGCTTATCATTTCTCAACTTGTTAATGCAGTTCATGGGGCTTTAAGTGATTCAAAAAGTCCCAACTGGAACTTGGTATAGGCAATCGAGTTTTAAGGTTCTGTGTCATAACCTGGATAATAGTTTGATCATCATCTCTCTATATAATCTATCAAAAGCCTCGTACTCGAATTACTTGTCAAATATCTGAACCCAATATGTTCGTACAAGGAGCAAAGTTATAAACTTGTAACGGAAACAAACAAGACAGTATCGGAAATGAACCCAGATCGACGAATGATGCGTTTGCAAGAACAAGGATCAATCCAAATCGGTGTATTTAACTGTGGCTTCGTTGATGTAATGTTGCCTTAATGAAATCCATGTAGCACTAGGTGAAAAGGGCATAATATTACCTGAAATCCACTGTTTAACTCTTGTCAGCCACTCCGAAACCATTCCTGAAAAATCGCAGTGCTACATACGGGAATCAATCCTTTCCAAAATCAGCATTGTAGTGAGCACTTGATTCTAGTTTCTTGGCCTCGTTCAGTTTCCGGACAGCCTGGAAAAATCAGAAGCCATAAATTTTGATGAATCGTAACAAGCATCAAAAACTTTTTTCAAGCTAAACCAACATACCTTCATAAAATCTTCATGGATGACATAATCCCGTTCTGCACGAATTGCAGACATCCCAGCCTCAGTGCAAACATTTCTCAGATCAGCCCCATTAAAACCCTGAAGCAAACTAACTAGTTTAGTCTATAAGATAACAGTTGTTAAAATGATCTTCTATTTGCAGACAGGCATACACGTCTCACCTCGGCAAGTTTTACAACAGCCTCATAGTCAATTTCCCCGTGTTTTGCAATACCAGCAGCATGGATTTTAAGGATTTCCATTCTTGACTGTTCATTTGGCAATGGAATCTCAATTTTCCTGTCGAGACGTCCTGGACGGAGCAGTGCAGGGTCCAGAACATCTGGTCTGTTTGTAGCCATAATCATCTTAACCTAGAAACCCAACTTGATGTCAGTTGCTGTTTAAGAGCCACTACTCACCACACAAACACTATGAACGTGATAGATTACCTTTCCAAGCTGGTCAAATCCATCCAACTGATTAAGCAACTCCATTAGTGTTCTTTGAATTTCACGGTCAGCACTCGTTCCCTCACTGAATCGACGTCCACCAATGGCATCGATTTCATCCATAAATATGATGCAAGGCTTGTCAAAGAGAAATCAGTGCTCAGTAACAATAAAAAAGAAAACCAAGTCAAAAAATACTCTTGCAAGTTGAGTTCTTACTTGATGATCACGTGCATACCCAAACATTTCTCTTATCAATCTCGCACTCTCACCAATGTACTTATCAATTATGGCACTTGATACAACCTACATCCAGTATAAAGTGAGCAATTCTTGGATTTTAATATAAGGAACAAAATAACAAACCAAAAACGGACAAAGGTGTAACTCAATTTAATACAAGAGACTATTATCTGACTTTCAAGAAATTGGCATCAATGTTGCTTGCTATAGCCCTGGCTAGCAGTGTTTTTCCTGTCCCTGGAGGTCCATAGAGAAGAACACCCTGCAAGAATTATAGGTCAGTGCCTAAACAAAAGCTTTGACTTCATAGGCTGCTGCCCAAGGTTGTATGATCACCTTAGGAGGTTTTATGCCCACTCGAAGAAAGAGCTCAGGATTCATCAAAGGCAATTCTATAGATTCTCTGAGTTCTCGAATCTGATCTGACAGCCCACCCACTGCAGAGTAGCTAACATTGCCAGGGTCTTCGTGAAGCATGTTGTATACAACTGGATCAACCTATAGGGGAAATTCCATGTATAGCATCATAAATATACAGAAAGCGAAATGAAAAACAAAATGATATCTTATTCAGTAACTAAACCAAAAATTGGTCTTGTGAAATGGTGGTTAATATCCCAACTTACTTCACGGGGAAGAGCCCGCATGATTGTGAGAGTAGTCATATCAAGAACCACTCGGGTGCCAGCAGTTAGTTTTTCTTTGTCCACTTTACTACGACAGCCAACCACATATCTAGGACCACTGCTAGCTTTAACTATCACTGAAGAACAAAATGACAACAGTTAGTCATATCAACATTAGGCATAGCTTTAAACAACCAACAGAAGACTACGAAGCCAAAGGCAACAGAGAATAGGAAAGCATACTTCTTGAAATAGCATATCATTAAATGGTACCAAAAATACGTTAAAGCAAATGCACAACCATGCACTATTTGTCAATATTAAGTGTATAAGTCACTCTATCTAGACACATGCACCCCAACAAAGGGACTTTACAGCGTTCGTTGTCAAGAGGCCTAAGAACTTCGCCTATGATTTGCCCGACACTCTGAAGGGACTTTAAATCATCTTCAGTTTTGGCAAATTCTTTCTTCGAAGCAAGCAAACTTTCCCTCACTGCATGGAACAAGCATAACAGCATGTTAGTTCTAGATATTATATACTAAAGAGATCCCAATAGGCAGCAACGCAGCTAAAACTCAAGCGTATGTGAAAATCTGATCACCAAGCAGAATAACGCCTCAATACTAACTCCCTTTATTCATAATTCATCCCACCAACACTATCCGACATACAAGGACAATTCGACGCAACTCCAACATCCTCCATTCCTTATATGTTTTCCCATTTAGCGATAAATCAGAGATTTTAAAACCCCGATGAATTACATACACATTTCAGAGAAAGACAGTTTAGAACTTAAAAAGAGCAGCTTCCTGCAGCTCAGCTTGACAAGGGACCCAAATTTAGCTTAAAAGCCCCTTTCCGACCTTTGATAAAATTGACCCAAATCAGCATATCAATTAAACCCAACCATTCTCTTTTCCCAATCAGTTACGACAGAGTTCACTGCAATCCTTCTCTAACTACCAGTAGATTTGAAGGAAGTTCATAGTACAAAATCGGAAATTTAAAGAAACGAAAAAGAAACATAGGGTTTTGGTTTCGTGGGGTGTGACCTGCACGAACTCTTGATTCGAGCTCCTTGTGCTGTAGGAGCTTTTTCCGGTAGTCAGCGATCGCCGACCGGCGTCTCGAAACCTCCTCCCCCTCCGACGACATTGTTGTCCCTTCGATTTCCTTGGAAGATTTCTTTTTATAAGGTAAATAAAAAATGTTACGAAAAAGAAAAGAAAAAATCTCAAGAAAAGTATAATTTTTATTTATCTATTAACTTATAAATAATTTTCTTTTGAGTACATATTTTATAATGGGCCTTTGGTCAAACATAAAATGGACCTACAGACTATTATGTTTTTTTTTATTTTTTTCTTTATTTTAGAACTCAATTTTTATTATATGTGATAGTGTTTTTTTTTAATTTTTAATTAATTGATTAATTTTTAAAAATTTGTATAACTTAAGTCAAAATATTATTTTTATTAATTTTTTATTGATATGGTATACCCATTAAGTATTATGTAGATATTAGTTAATTAGTTATATCAATAAATAATTATAAAATAATATTTTAATTTGAAATATATCTACTTAAATAGAAAGAATCAGACTCTCATTTTCAGTTAACCAATTCAAATTCTATTTCATTAAATCCTAAACACACATTTATGTAGAGTTCGCACAAATACGTGGATCAGATTAAACGGAGCAGGGTTGGAACACCCTAATTGCACCAGAATGCTCTAACCCTAAATAGCAGCGATGACTGATAGACCGATGAACTCTCTTAAATAAGGATGATTTTATACCAATTAAAAGCATAGTTTAAGTAGATATGTTGAAAAAAAATTATTTTTTTTACTTTTAGTATATCTATTAAATGCTAAATATGTAATATAAATATGTATTTAGAAGTGTTTTACTTTATTGTGCTTATAACACGAATTCTTGATTTTTTATTAAAAAAATATAACATTTCAAGATTTATATTATAAGGTTAAGAGTAGTTAAATTTTAATATATTTATTACGAACTATATTAAAAAAAACTAGGATATAATTATATAAAAAATGAGAAATTATTTTATAAATTTAATAATTATTTAAAATAAGAAAAAAAAAGCTAACGTACCCAATACACAAGGCTCTCTACTTTGTGGGAGTCTGAAGAGGATCATAACGTTCGCAATCTTTCCTTTATATTTTTACAAAGAAACTATTTTTGTGACCTAAACCTGTGACTTTATGATCACAAAAAAACAACTTTACTTATTATTTCAAGGCTCACTTTCTTAAGAATTATTTAAAATAGTATTTAGCATTTGATAAATACTAATATTATAGGTCAAAAGTGTATTTGAACCTCAAAATTTACAACATAATACAATAAAAGGTGTTAACGTTTTGAAACTTTCAAATTAAAAGTCAATGTTTTCTTGTAAATTAAAAGTTATGTTAGTGCTGAAATGACATTATTTTTAAGTGGGTTTCAACATAACGCATCAATTATGCCTTTTTATTGTTAATTAAAAGAAACTAATTATTTGATAGTGGACTCTACTTTCTATTAAAAATATAATAAAAGGTAGTTAATCTATCGAATATTTTGCGTACTTAGAATTTATTTTAAATATTTTAAAAATGTTATAATTTAATTTGAATATTTTGAAGCGAATAATTCAATATATATTTTGTTATAAACGTTTAAGTTCAAAATACAATTTCAATTTAATATTATATTGTATAAATACTAGGCCGGAGTACGATATTTGTAACTTGAGATAATTAATCCTAAAATGCTAAACTTTTTGAAAAAAAAAATTAATTCAGTATCCAAGTTTCTAAATTTTTTAAACAAGTGATAAATATTTTAAGATCTTAAGAATTCAATTCAAAATATCAATTTTAGCTGATGTAATAAAAATTAACATTTTGAATTGAATTGTTATAGTTTTAAAAAATTGATCACTCAATTAAAAATTTTAAAACCTTAAGTATTAAATTGAAAAAATCTTTAAAAATTAGACAATTTTAAATATGTTATTCCTAGTTATAATTTTGATTGAAGGTGTCACCAATGCATGGGACACTAGTTTCGCTAGCTTCTTACAACTCGCCCGATGAGCATGAAGCTTATAGCATTTGCCTTAAAAGATGATAACCCTTTAGAAACTTGATATATATAGATTAGATTGAGACAAAGAAACAGAGGTTGGAATTGTCTCTGACAAGTTCAATTCTGTCAAAACAAATTCTGACCGTCTCTCTGTTAGGAGTTCCTAAAATAGGTCTCGGAAACCAACCAACTCTGTTTTCAACAAAGGTCTTTCTCCATAAACATTGCCTCTTTATTGGGAAGAGTTAAAAAGTTCCATTTTTAATTCCTAATCATGAAATTGGAAGTAGCCAACTAGATCAATCTCATTATAGAAATGAAAGAAACAAACCCTTTTTGATTCTCTTCATCTCTTTGCAAGTTGTGATTTATTAACAACACCATCCCCTATTCCCCTCACCACCCCAGGAGGGATGGAGATAGAAAACAAGGGAACAATATTAAGAACTAGTCATTTTCTATCTTCGTCTGTGGTGTCATCAATATCATCTCCATCGATGGCTTTCCTCCTGGTTCTAATCTGCATTTTCCTTTCAGGGTCAGCCATTGATGCTTCACCTTTTGTGCCTGCTGATGAGATTCTCATCAGTTGTGGAGCCAAAAGCATGTCTGCTCTTCCTGATGGTAGAGTCTTCAAGACTGATCAAGAAGCTGAAAGTCATCTGAAAACCAGCCAAAACATTCTGGTTTCAGTCCCATCTGCAGATGTTCCCTCACCATTTTATCTGTCAGCAAGAGTTTTTGTTGAAGAATCCACCTATTCTTTTACATTGAAATCTGCAGGATGGCATTGGGTGCGACTCCATTTCTTCCCACTTGACAACACTCAGTTTGATCTTAAGAACTCAACATTCTCTGTCAAAACTGATAAATATGTGTTTCTCCATAACTACAATGTCAATAACAACACAAAAGCTTCATTTAAGGAGTATCTGATCAATGCAGAAGAACCCCAGTTCACTATCGACTTCATACCAATGAAGAATTCTGCTGCTTTCATAAATGCCATAGAGATTATTTCAGCCCCAGACATTTTAATCTCTGATGAAGCCACCAATCTTTTCCCTGTGAACAACCATCCTGGCCTGAGCAAGAAAGGATTTCAAGTTTCTTACAGGTTGAATATGGGAGGCCCTTTGATCACCTCTGAAAATGACACCCTCTGGAGGACTTGGTTACCTGATAAGCCATACCTGAAGGACGAGGCTTTGGCCAAAAGTGTATCTATCCCTTCGCACTCCATTAAATATCCTACCGGAACCTCACCTCTTATTGCACCTCCAACAGTTTATGCATCTGCAGAACAGATGTCAGATTCAAATACTATACAACAAAATTTCAATGTGACATGGAACTTTCAGGTTGATCCTGCCTTTAGCTACATGGTCAGGCTACACTTCTGTGACATTGTAAGCAAATCCCTCAATGATCTCTACTTCAACGTGTACATTAACAATAAAACAGCAATTTCAGGGCTGGATTTGTCGTCCATCACCAACAATCTGGCTTCTCCATATTTCAAAGACATTGTGATAGATTCTACATTGATGACTAATGGACTTTCCCTTCAGGTTGGTCCCATGAATGAGGTTACTGGTACAAGAAACGCTATTCTAAATGGTTTGGAGGTCTTCAAGATGAGCAATTCAGTTAATAGTTTGGATGGTGAGTTCGGGGTTGACGGAAAATCAGCTCTCGGCCACCGTGGAGCCGTTGCTGCCGTTGGATTCGCTATGATGTTTGGCGCTTTTGTTGGTCTTGGTGCTATGGTGATCAAGTGGCATAAGAGACCCAAAGATTGGCAGAAGAGGAACAGCTTCTCTTCTTGGTTGCTTCCTATCCATGCTAGTGACACTAGCTTCATGACAAGCAAAGCAGGATCTAACAAGTCCAACTTCTACTCATCAACTCTTGGCCTGGGAAGATATTTCTCTTTGTCAGAGTTGCAGGAAGCTACCAAGAACTTTGATTCAAGCAATATAATAGGTATAGGAGGTTTTGGTAATGTCTATCTTGGTGTCATTGATGAGGGTACTAAAGTTGCAGTCAAGAGAGGAAATCCGCAATCTGAACAAGGAATCACAGAGTTCCAGACAGAGATTCAGATGCTGTCCAAGCTCAGGCACAGGCACTTGGTGTCACTGATCGGATATTGTGATGAAGATGATGAAATGATTCTTGTTTATGAGTACATGTCCAATGGTCCTTTCAGAGACCACCTGTATGGAAAGAACTTGCCACCATTATCTTGGAAGCAGAGATTGGAAATCTGTATCGGATCAGCTCGTGGACTTCATTACCTGCATACTGGTACTGCACAAGGTATCATCCACCGAGATGTTAAAAGCACAAACATTTTGCTTGATGATGCATTCGTCGCCAAGGTTTCGGATTTCGGGCTATCCAAAGATGCACCTATGGGACAAGGTCATGTCAGTACCGCTGTGAAAGGAAGCTTTGGGTACTTGGATCCTGAGTACTTCAGGAGACAGCAACTAACCGATAAATCTGATGTTTACTCATTTGGTGTGTTGCTTTTTGAAGCATTGTGTGCTAGGCCTGTCATTAACCCACAACTCCCCAGGGAACAAGTTAACTTGGCAGATTGGGCTATGCAATGGAAGAGGAAGGGCTTGCTTGAGAAGATCATCGACCCTCATCTTGTCGGTACAATCAATCCTGAATCAATGAAGAAGTTTGCTGAGGCTGCCGAAAAGTGCTTGTCTGACTATGGTGTTGATAGGCCTTCCATGGGAGATGTTCTCTGGAACTTGGAATATGCTTTGCAGCTTCAAGAGGCCTTCACACAGGGAAAAACAGAGGAAGAAAACCAATCACCTGCAGACAATTCAGCTGCCTCTCCTGCTGTTCTACCTGCTACTGCGACTGCTACCCCGAATCCTGACGATCGTCCTGTTTCTGTCCCTGCAGAGAACAATGGTCCAGCTGAAGTCCAAACCATAGATGAACATTCAGGAACTGCAATGTTCGCCCAGTTTTCTAGTCTCAGTGGCAGATAAGAATCTGTGAATTGTGTAAACTAAAGCAACACTTGCAGATTTCATATTCAGGGGATAAATTGATTCTGATGCCTTCTGCTGTTGCTTCATCTATGGTATATGTAGCAAATGTTCTTATCAGACTCTTTTCATGTTACCTATCTTTCCTCTCTGTTCATATTCTTTCATATATGTATAGAACTTGATGTTATGGTTTTTAGAGGTTTTCTCAACTATATGGTGTGATTAATGTAACTTTTACTGGTGTTGATTAGATGTATAACTTCAGTTGTTTTGTTTCTATATACCCAAATTCCTAGATGAAGTTTTGTAATTATGATCACAGAAGAATTTGCAAGTTTTAACTGAAACTAGTAAAAGCAAAATTGCACCAGGCAAGACCTGCAAGATTCACCAGACAAAAATTCTGAAGTTTAGAACTCAAGAAGAAATTTTCAGAAGTTTAATTTAGCAGTCTGAGTGCTTCTGATCCATTTAACAGAAAGAAAAGGAATGAAAAGACATAGGCATTCTCTGTAATTTAAGACATGTTTGAATCATAGTTATATCAATCAAATGTTGCTTATATAACGATTCAACTCAACTTTTAAATTCAAACCTAATTAATTAAATATAAGTCAAATTAATAATTTATTATAACTATTTTAAATTATTAATTTAAGTCGAGTTTCACTGATTCGGGCTAATTCTAAAAAATAAGTTGGGTTACTAAAAATGATATTCCTTTGATTCTTAACAAAAAATTGGAAACTGTTACTATCTTGCAAGTCTTGAAACTGTAGTAATTCAAGGGGGAAAAAATGTTAGTTCCACTTAATTTGATGATATTCGGTGAGTATCAACACCTTTTTTTTCCTCCTTTTTTTGAAACAGAGGAATCCGCAGCCATTATCTTTTAGATACGCATTGGATCACAATAGCCTATAAATCAGGCCAACCGTGTACTCTGTACTAGGCAAGCCTTATACGATAGGCTCGATCAAGAGAGCGCAAGTAGAGAATTCAAACACAAGATCTTTTAACCATATACTCCTCCACTCCACCAATTCGACCACCCCTAGGGGCAGAGGATCAATACCTATTAATACTATAAAATCTCATTTGATAGTAATAATTATTAAAAACTACTAATTACTCTAATTTAATCTATTCTTTTAAAAAATTTAAAATTTATAACTTAAATAGATAATATTATTTTGTATTTGATAAGATAGAATTGTCACCTAATATTTACTAAAAATTCTAAATTAATCCCTATTATTATTTATATTATCACATTACATATTAACGTTTTCAAAATAATATTAGTAGGTTCTTAAATCTGATTTATCTGTCTTAAAACTTTGAAAACTTATAATACATGAATCGTCAATTTAACTTAATAGATGTAACAATTAGGTCATTTAAATTCACCAAATGTCATGTCATCTTTAAAATATTTCTAAAATTGTAAATTTTCCATTAACTTTTTACAAAAATTGAAATAAGGTTTTATTGTTAACTCTCTTATCCTTTTTTTTAATACTATTTTGTTAACATTAAAGTATAAGATAGTTAATAAAATTTTATAACCTTTTATAAAAGATTGAGAAGCAAATGACATTTTTAATCTTTATATTTTTATTTTTTTCTCTTGCTAAAGATAACTCGAGTTTAAGCCTGAGCCTTACTCATCCTGTCTCAATTCTTTTTAGCTCAAATCTGAGGATAAGTTTGATACGTACAATCAAAGACTCAAAATTTTTTTAAAAAATTAGACCTAAGATTTGATTAACCTAGATTTGGCCCGTTAACTTTAAAATAGTTGAGGTGGGTCGGACTGACCCCGACCCAAATGTCACACCTAATATCCCTTTTATTTTCTTGATTGGAAAGAAAAATATCATTCAAAATTTGACAAGTTGGTCTTTCTCTTCAATCACTTACTACCATCCTTTCACTTTCCATCAAGTTTTGTAGATTGACACTAACCAAGAAATTGATTTCCATATTATCCACAAAATAACCTGACATGACATTAACTAATATAAAGGAGAAGAACTAAGCAAAGCTGCAAAATAAGACACCCCCAAAAAAGGGTAAGCATATGATACCACTAAGCCTAGGAATGAACCAGAGAAAGTGTAGATAAGCATGTGGATGCCTATTGCTATACATACCCAAAAATGCTTTAGAGGCTCTCCTTTTCTCTGAAACTCCTCTCTCTCTAATCTCTATATCTATATCTATATTTATGTATATATGAATAAAGATAATCCTTTATATAAACTGTCTTCTCATTAATATCTCTATCCATTGACGTGTGAGCTCTTAATTCTTATCCTCAATATTCTCATTCCCTCATCACCATCTTTACACCTCCTCACCGTTTCAGATATATATAAACTACTCACCAAAACTCCATTTTTTTCTTCATTGAAGCTCTCTCTTCTGATTCCTGTTCGTGTTAATTTCCAGTTCCAACCAAACATGGAGAAGGGTCAAGTGGACAAGATGATGACTTTCGACATGAATTCTCTCCGAGCTAATCTTCCACAAAAGTAAGGATATGCATGGTTGGTTTCATCATGGTAAAAAGTCTTTAAACTTTGTTTCTCTGTATTAAAGTTGAAAAGGGTTTTTGTGTTTTTAGCAGGAGAGGCTTGTCAAGGTATTATTCGGGGAAGTCGAGGTCTTTTACGTGCATGGCGGATGTTCATTGTCTGGAAGATTTGAAGAAACCAGAACGTCCTGATGCTAAGAAGAGGAAGAAATGTAACAGGAATGAACTACGTGTTCCTTCATATCCTTGTCGAAGAGTGTCTAGTTCTAACCAATGTTCCACAACATGTGTTGGTGTCTGAAGAACAACATAAACTGAGTTTGTGTTTTGTTTTGTTCCTTTTCACGAGTTCCCGTTGCACAGATGTAATACCCCTTGTGGGATTCTACAGATTTTGCATTTACATTTTGTAGTACAGAATCACTTGCGTTTGTTTTAAGGTAAAAGTTCGAGATCGTTTAAGCAAGTTTTAAAATATTTTAATTTTCAAACATTTTGAAAAAATATATTTATAGTTTTAATTTTTACAAAACAAGCAAAACATGAAAATAAACTAATTAATCACGATATAAACTAATACGATAAAATAATTATTTAAATTTAAAAAATAATTTAAATCATTGTATCAGCATTAATTTAATATTTTTAATAGTTATATTTCATATATTTTATTATTATTGTTAACAAAAAATTAAAAGAAGATTCCAAAAAGAAAAAAATTTTCAAATTAAAGAATTCTCAAAATTACTTGAATCATACAAATTTTATGTACTTTTAAACCTAAAATTAATATAATATGAAGAAACAAAATAACCTGAAAAGAGAAAAATATTATAATATCAACATCAATATCAATACTAGGCCAAAACTATATAATTATCATAATCTAATTGATCAAGGAAGTAATGTTTTCGAAATCGGATTGGAAGTCAAATTTATAAGATAAGAAGTTTAAAATTTAAAAAATTCAACCAGTATTAAACTTTAATAAAATCGGCTAAAATTTGATTAAAATTAAAAATTTTAAAATATAATTGAAAAAAGTCCTCATTTATCAAAAAAACTAAAATTTAATTTAAAAATTTTATTAATTTATTTTAATTTATAAAAATTAATTAATTTACAAAATCGATTGATTAATTAATAAACTAGTCAATTTTTAATAATAAAAATTGCTGAAAGAAATCGAACAAAAAATTTAAAAACTAAACTGATCTAAAATTCTTATAATTAGACCGGCTAAACTAGTTAAATTTTCCAATCATTTCTAAGAAAAAGGGTTTCTATTTTTGGATCCTTCAAGGCAATCTACAAATGCTTAGGAACCTGTTATTCCAAACACAGACATGGTTTCTTGTGTTGTTCCTTAAAAAGTTCAACTAAAATTTAATTGCTCAGTCTCAAATATAAATTACAAATTTCTTTACCTGCAAACTTCCACTGTAAGTTCTACAAATTGCACTGGTAAAACAGGTTAGCATGAATGCACACTGCTGCTAATCCACAAAAAGGGAAATGGGATTCAACAGGTTCTGCTCAAGAAAATTCTAAACATTTTTCAACAACCTAACAATAACAATTTTGGACCCAGGAAAAGAATCACCATTTCTCTCTACAATTACAAAATTAAGATGCTAAGAAGTCCTATGGGATCATGTAAAAGAAAGAACTATTGCAATTTCTTTTTCTTGACCATGTTCGTGGCATCTAGATGATCAATCATGACCAGGTCATCTTCGTCATCGTCGTCAATCTTTTGGACGTCCTTCTGATTGCTACTGTCGTTGACACTAGACAGTTCGGAAGGCACTTCCGGCAATTTCCTCTTTCTTCCTATAATCTCTGTGTCAGAAATTTCTTCAACCTCAGCATCTTTTTGAACCTCTGAGAGCTCTGTTGACAATGCATTTGATGCAGTCTCATCATTTCCATTGGACTTGTTATCATTCTTCTCAATAGGAGCTTGTGTCCATCCAAATAGAACCATTCCATCTGGTTCCTTCTCCTCATCAAAGACTTCTCTGTAAGTTCAATATTGAAATGGCAGCTTCAGACATCTAAAATTAAATACTAGCTAGCAGACAACAGCCTTCTATGAAGAAGATGAGAAAGTGTATTTCCTCAATGACGAACATCAGGTGGCAAAACAATTTCCAGTTGATGCCACTCAACATAAACATAACTTTAAAAACTATAGAGGCTAAAAATAATAATGAACCTGTGCTTTATATAGACATTGCAAGTGAACTCCTGCCGAAGATCCTCTACACTGATCATTGTTCCACCAGTAACTGGTGTGGGAAGCTCACACAGCATCTGCAGAGGGAAGGAAGAAGGAAAACAAGCAATAAGCATGCAACGAAAGCCACTCAAATTAAAAAGGAAGAACCGGGCAATAACCTTCTCAAGGTTGGCATTATAATTTGCAATCATGTCTTCATCAAGATCATCACCAACTTCATAAAGAAGCGCTGAACCAATCATAATAATTGGGGAATTCATGCCAAGCTTGGCTTTAACAATCTTTTCAACAAAATCCCGCAACTTTGATCTCTGAGTATTAACCTCCAGCGTCAATGGAGTCTATTTCCAACAATTAAAGATGAGCTTATGCAACCATAGCAATAAATACAACTAAAATAATTGCATAAGTAATAAAAGGAATTCAGGCATACATCTGAACAGACACAGCAGGACTTGTTGGGTTCAAAGGGTTCCACTGGCATAAGAAGCATCTTTCTTGATGGATGTTCTAAACAATATGTCATCCTGCATGGACAATCAGGTCAAGTTCACAGAGAAGAGCCATACCAGAACAGCAGGAAAAATTGAGATCCATCAATCATTCTTAAAAGCTACTTTCAGCACTACTTTTTTAACGCTTAACAAGCAAGAACAGAAAGCAAATAAAATCTCCAATAAATGAAAAACGCAATTTCAGAAATTAAAAAGAACGTATATGATTTCAACTTCAGAAACCCATTCTTTATGAGAAAAGAAGGAAATCCACTAAACTTCTTTAAAGATCTGGTAAACTTCTTGGCTATTTTAGAAGAGGAAAACCATCAAAACTCCCATAAAATTGCATGAGATATCCATAAAGAGATAGAGAACGGAGCCACACCTATAACTTTCAACATCCTTCCTTAAAACCTTGATGGTTTCAATAACAATGAGCCCAGCAATGACAGCATTTGTTGTTGCAACAGCATGAACAATATTACCAGCAATACCCTTGGCTTCAAAGAGGCTATGCAAAGGAATCCCAAATGAAGCAGCTCGAATATTTGCAGCTGCTGAGACAAATTCTACAGCCAATTGATCATCTTTATCAAAAGTTAGGCTTCCGATGTCCTGTGGGAAACACAATTAAGATTATCAAGTTGTTTGATCTGAGGTCTTATTAATCATTTCCTTAAAAAGCACAAGATGAGCAAACCTTTTCTCGCTTCACAAAAAAAAGTTTTAAAGACTCAAGAAAAATTCTTGAATTTTCCACAAGACTCCAAACATCCTGTGGATTCTTCAAGCCCAAAGATGTCATAGCAGATACTGATAGACCATCAGTTGGACCACCTTTAACAACATTTCCATTCTGCTCTATTGAATTGTCATGTAGAATATCCCTTGTATACATGGGCCTTGGTCTATTACGATTTTTCCATGTCTCTTCATTAGAAAGAGCTACTTCAATGTTGTAACCAAATACATGATCATATATTCTCCTTCCATATTGCTCTATGTCCTCATCTTTTCTTCGTTCAAAGACATCTTGGGTTTGTTCTGACGCGTTAGCAGAATCACTAGCATGAACATTAAGATCATTTTCCTGATTTTTATCTCCGAACAACTTTGCAAAAAGTAAGTCCTTTGCCCACACAATGCAATGAACAAACTGCAATTGAAACACGAGATAGAAAATAACAATACAAAGCTATTTATATTCCAAGAAGAATTATCATATTTTATATAATCTAAAAGTTGTCTTGCCAAAGAATAATCCAAACTGAAATCCAGTAAATTTTCCATATCAAAATTTCGCAAAATCTTAAGAGCCAATAAATGAAGGCAAATTACACTTACCTACCTAGATGAAACCTAGTAAATTCTACAAAAGAACAAAAGTCTGAGTTCACGGTGTAATCACATCTATAATTGAAGTTACTCCATCTTGATCAACAGTTCCATCAACAATAATAACTCTAAAGAACTAAATCAAATGAAGTGCATGAGTAAATTTGATATACCTAACCACTAATCAAAACTGATTACTGGCATCAACTAATAAAATGGCTAAAAACTTATAAATGAGGGCCAACTCCAAGAGAAGTAGAACATAATATTATCTAAATTCCCAGAGGCTGAGGAAACTTCACGTATGTGTACCTTTGAAGGAGTACTAGTAATCGTACAGACAGGATACGTCTTGGGTGCAGGTTTTGGCTGACATTCATAACATTCTGTTTTCCCCTTCACATGGACAGTAACCTGCATCACAGAAGATAATAAATAAAAGAAAAAGGATCAACATTTTAAGAAATGTTCACGTTAACAGTATAGATTATTAACCCACAAACAGAAGCACAACATAGAGAGGGTCAATATTATACAAAAGAAGCAAATGGGAGACGTCAAACGAAGAACTACAAGTTAAATCATGGTTTCAGATACCAAAGGTGCTAACGATATCTAACATTTGCCACCTTTTCTGATAAGCAAATGGATGAGAATTACCGTGCTCTGAACAAGGTAACAATTCCGGATAAGTTCCCAATTCCTACTATCATTTTCTTACTTGGAGATCCTTTAGTTTTGTAGTAACAAAGAAAATGTAGTTAAATGAAAACACTAAGCAATAAGAAAGAACCAATTCATATCAAAGGCAAAGAACAATACTACTGACAAACATCCGATCTACCATGTCCCCATATACCAAAAAGGCAAATACTTTGCTTTCTTAAATGTTAAAATAAATAAAAGGAGACAGCAAAAGGTCACCTGTCCTAAGAAACCTGTTGTTCCACTTTCAACTAAAGGAACTTCAGCTGCCAAGCAGAGGCGGTTCACATGTCGCCTTGCATCCAAGTTATCAAGTCCATTCAGAACAACATCAAATTCCTTGAAGAAATCCACATTAAAACTAGAATCCTTCACATTTGCATGGTATGATGTAATGTTTATGTGAGGCCTAAATCTTAACACAGCGTCTCGAGCAACCTGGTCAGAACATTGATAGTACATACAACATTATCTACAAATGAACACTTCACACAGAAGGCAGGAATACTCATAAGAATACACACTTTAGCTTTGGACTGCCCAACATGTGACTGCCGGAATAAAAATTGTCTATTTAGATTGCTAACTTCTATGGTATCCATGTCAATCTGCAAAAAGAAATATGTAAATGCATCAGCGGAAATTCCAAAAGGTCATTCTTAAAATGAAATCTAAAGGGCAAGTGATCAGTCTTTTTGACAGCCTAATAGTAGCAAGGTATCACATTCAACCTACAAAACACATAACCAACTAGAAGTCACCATTACAATTATTTCATTGCCAATCCCATATTTCATAACAACAAACACCCAGCCAGAACCATGCACAAATATGTCATGCCATACAACACAGAAATTTGTAGGAAAGAAAAAGGTAAAATACCATCCCTACTATGTAAGCCACCTAAACATCCAACACAGAGGGGCCAGAGCAAGGCTGACCCTTTAAGAAAATCCTCCAATACCAGAAACCCACAGCATCACTTGTGGCTACCAATCTAACATCAGCAAACAAGCTTTTACGAGAAATAATATTTTATATTGTCTATTTATAACATGAAATATCGCACCAACATGAGTGTACGACAAAAAGATGGTTTCAATGTAGTTGCACATCTATCTTTTTCATAATGCAAGAAAGGTTCACTCACAAAGAGTAAGAAATTGACCAAATTATGCACACTCAAACTTCACTGTTTTTTCGTCCCTATCCTAGCCAAAGCGTAAACTAGACCTTTCAAACAAAGAGTATCAAAATCCTTAAAAAGCACACATCTGTGCTCCAAAACCTGAAATCGAACTGTTTAAACCCTAGAATCCGCGGGAAACACCAGTATAACTAAAATTCAGAAACAACCCACTAATTCAAACTTCTTTTAAACAAAATCAATTGACTTGGCAAAGGGAGATTGATTCAGCAGAGGATGAAACGAAACACTTACGATATGAATATCTTCAAAACCAGAGAGAGCCAGCGTTTTGAGCAACTCACATCCAATCCCACCAGCTCCAACCATGAGCACTTTCGCCCCCTAAAGAACATAAAGAAACACACACCAATAAAAAACAAAAAAACAATAACCCATAAAATTCATGCACAAATTCCACAACTCAAAACCCATAAAAGACGGAAACTTGAAGGAGAAAGCTACAAAAAAAAAAAAACAAGGGTTTTCACGCTTCCCCTCTCATTACCTTTATAGCATCATGGTATTGTAGCAGAGAAGCCATTAGAGGGGGATTTCAGCTACAGAAAAAGACTTTGGGGCGGGTAAGAGCAAGAAGAGACAGGAGTGAAAATGAAGTATAAAAGAGAGAGACAAAGAGCCAGTGGCGTTTATTGGGAATCGAACACGGGACGTGAAAGATAGTGGAGAATCTTGACGGTCAGTTACTGTGAAATGGCGGCTGGAACCCCAAAATTTTACAGTTAGGTAGTAACAAACAACAGCTTTTGTGTTCTATATTCCGATGAGTGGAAGAGCCACCGCACACGGCAAGGAACGGCGGGATTTTTGTGGTTGACTCTTCTTTACCCGCTATTTTTCATGGAATCTCATCATCCGTGTCATGTCTTATATCCATTTTTAAAAAAATAGAAAATTGGATTTAGTATTCTTATTTTTATTAAAATTTATTGAGCACTTAAATTTTATTTTTAAAATAATTTCTAACTTATAACTAGCAATTAAATGTACTTAATTTTGAAGCTAAGCATGGTAATGGATCTTGGGTCGAATCTAGTTATTTTTTTTGGACCTAGATTCAACTAAAGCCCAATTGAGCTTAAAGCTTCAGGCTTGAGGCTCAGCCTGACTTTGAATATTCGAAATTTAATCAAATTTAATTAATTTGTTTTGAATTTTTAAAAACTTAAAATGATCTTTTTTTATTAAAAAACGTTTCATACAAAAATTTCGAGCTATAGATTGGACAATTAGAGCCTCGGTTTATTTTAAAATATAAAAAAATAAAACCCAACTTAAACCCCAAAGGTTTTTTTTAATTTAAACTCAATCTAAAGTCTGCAAAATTCGAATAAAATTGAGGGGGTGCTTGGTTGGGGGTGATGGAAAAAAAAAGTGTGGGAATGGAATGAAAACTTGTGTTTGGCATCAAACTATCATTGAAGGGGTAATATTTTCATTACCCACTTCTTGACAATCCTCCATTCCCCTCGTAATTGAGAGGAATAGGAATCATTAATTTATTCTCCTCTTACAAGAGCTTTATTTAACTAATTAATAATATTTTAATTAATTATATTATATTTAATTAAAATATTATTATTAATTAAAATATAACTATTCATTAATAAAAATATTAATCAATTAAAATATT
>JAOTAX010000197.1:39351444-39373571 GCA_025629825.1 Erythroxylum guanchezii
ATTAATTAATTATATTTTAATTAATTAATTAGATTTTATGTTGATTAATTATTTTAATTAATTAATTAATTAGATTTGTAATTTTTTTAATTAATTAATTAATTAGCTTTTATCTTGATTAATTAAATTTATTAATTAATTATATTTTATATTTTAATTAATTACATTTTAATTATATTTAATTAAAAAATAAAAAATTAGTGTTGATAGAAATCAAACCCATTCCTCGCATACATGGAGGGTATGGACCATTTCCTAAAACTTGGATATTAAAAAATTATTCAATCAATCATAATAACCAACCAACCATTACCATTCATTCCATTCCCATTAATTTATTATCGTTCCCTTTAACCAAGCACCCCCGTAACTTTTCTATACTCTGGTCCGGCCCGACTTGACCCATTGCAACGGCTCATCCAAACTCGTTAGAAAAGCGACAGAATCGAGCCCAAACGTTTCATGGACCCACCGGTCTCCAAAAGCTGGCAAACTAACGAATTGTGCTTTGGTGGTAATCCCCTGCCACGCAGCACCGTCACGACCCATAGAAAATAGACCAACTCCGGGATTCTCATTGGTCCACCAAACGATTTCACTTGGCATCTAGTACATTGAACTCTCTCTCTCTTTCTCTCTTCTTCGCAGTCCGTACGGTCGCCAAAAATAAACATGTCGCAGCCGTCTTCTCTCTCTTTTCGAGTCAGTTACTCTTCTAGTGCGACAGAACGAAAGTTTAATAATGCAATTCTTCAGCTGAAACGTTTTTTTTCTTCGATTTAAGCTCGCCATTGTTGTTTCGGAGTTCAGGATTCGACCATCGAGCGCTCTGTTTTGTAAGTAGTTGATTGGGTTATTGTTGTTTACCATTTCCGGTGTTTATTTATGGTTTTTTTTAAAGAGTTTTCTTTGTTTTTAGTTTTCAATGGAAGTTACATTGAGGAATTCGCAGCGAGACGCTGCCGGCACTTACAGTGGTAAGTATTCCCCTTTCTGCTTCTCTGTGTTTGTTTGGTTTTCTTTGCATGCGTTTTGAGTATAATCAGAAAAGTTGTGTTTTTTAAAATATTTTTTTGTTATTTAATCTGAAGTTAGCGGATTGTTAGCAAATGCTTTCCTGGAGTGGATTTTAAGGGTTTTTATTCAGCAAGATGTTTCTTTAATTTTTTGTGGTCATTGTAGTAAATTTGTGTTGGAATGTGATAATGATGTGGTTACGCGATCTTTCCTTGTCCCATGAGCAATTTAAGTGTAATAACCGTCAACAACAATAACCCAGTGAAAGTGCCGTTGATACGAATGGTTTGGGAAGGTCTAGTGGTACACTGCCTTACTCCTAACTGGTTGAGTGAAAATGAGACCGGTAAAATAAGAATTTTAAGGATTAAAGATTCAACCAGTATTAAACCATCGTAAAACTGATATATAGTAAAGATTGAATAAAATTGAGGAATTTGAAATAAGATTAAAGAAAAAATTTTCTTTACCCATTGAAGAAGTTGAAGTTTAATTGAAGGAGCTGATTTATTATGGTTTATAAAAATTAATTAGTTTACGAAAACTAGTTGATTAATTAATAAACTGACCATTTTTAATAAAAAAGGTTATAAGATAAGCCAAACTGAAAAATTGGTCAGTTCAAGATTTATTAAATCGATATTGTCAATTCAGTTTTTTAATTATTGGTAAGAACACTTTTGCTTTTTCTCCTAGAGTATTGGGTTAATGAAACTCTTGATTCTTTTGATTTATGTGATTGATAGAGCATATTTGTCTATTTGAATCATTTGTAGGGGAGTTGGACTCTAGAAGGCATAAAAGAATGAGATTGTGTAATGGTGAAAAAGGTTTTGTCAGTCCGGCTGTGTCTTGGTTCTCGGGCAACAGAGCTGAAAAGAATAAACCAAAGTTGTCATCGAAAGTTTTTGATTACTCGGATCCCTTTGCTTACTCCAACTTGATTGACAGTTTGGACTTTGGAAAATATGGAAGTGTTACAAATGATATCAAAGCCCTCATTAATCGGAAGAATCAGATGTTGAGCCCTTTTTATGCAATGTATCCAGCTCTTTCAAGCAATGTTGATGGAGAAAAGAGTTCAAGCAATGAGCATCCAAACTTACAGCAGAATGTCATAGACTTGGAGGAAGATTGCACTAGGAGTGCAACTGCACGCGCCACATCAGCTTTTGCTCTTGTTCCTTCGACTGCCACCACAAATGCAACTGCACCTGTTGTTATTCTCGATTCAGATGATGAAGAAGATGGAAATAAAAGGTTGACCAGTCCCTTCAAGGCAGTTGTCTTGCCAAGGGCTGCTGGGGCAGGACAATTCATTAGTGTTGGAGCTGTAAGCTTCCCACTGCACCTATTCCATGATTTGTGCATCATGATTTTAGGGTGTGACAAGACGATATGAACTATAACAATTGCATATTTTTCTTACAGTTTTTTTTTAATGTGATTATTCTGTGGTTGGAATAAACAAGGAAATAAGTAAGATCTTGCTCATCGTGGGGAAAAACTTTACTTACTTCTCTTGATTATCTTGCAATGTCTTAAGTGAATCTAACGAATGAAGCATCAATATAGTCTTGCCAATGAATCGGTTAAATTTACTTCAAGCGATGATATTTTGTAAATTTTCATTACTCTATTCTATTTCAGTTTATTCCAATACATTCAATTTCTTTGTCATTCGTGTTGGTTGCATAACCAATTTGTTGACATGAGATTGGGTGGACATGCATTTTAGAATAATAGTTTTGCTTCTGGAAATCATGATGAATATCTCTGTTTTCCTAATGGTCTGATTGTTGTAGGTTAGAGATAGTTCAGAGAAGAAAACTCAAAGACTATTGAGTTTAGGCAGTGAAAATGATGGCAAGAAAAGTGAAATTGATGTCTTGAAAGCTGAAGATACTTATGTTGGTATAGAAGAGGATGAAGAGAGTCAGGAAACCAAAGATGATGGTTTGGGAGATATTTGGAACGAGATGTCATTGGCATTGGAATGTTCTAAGGTAATTATATCTACAAAAGGCATTTCAAAATCTCAAAAAAGAAAAAAGTTGGCTCTTCTTTTGATTGCAACTTAGTCTTTATGAATACGATAGACAATGTTCTTGTGAAAGTTTTGACTTCTTTAATTGGCTTATTTCAATGTATTCCTGCATCCAAGTTATCTGGCATTTTGAGCAATCTTGACGATTATTTGTTCATTCAATTGAAGGCCTTTTCTTTGGCTGTCTTGTTAAGCACTCTCTTTTGTCCCTTCTTTCTTCTTTTCTTTTTCTTCTACTCTCTTTTTTGTTTAATACTCTGTGCCTTGCCTCCAGTTGCTTTTATCTTTGTTTCTCATTGATAAGAGAAAAAGGAAAAGTAAGTGCATAAAAAAAGGAGCTGGATGGCTGGATGGCCAGGCAAAATAAAGTAAGCCAACCTACATCTTTGAGCTAAAAAATAATGATATTACTGATTACATTATAAAAACATTGATTTATCTGGCTGAGTCTGCAAAGTATCTGATTCTTCACTGGAAATTAGTTCCATTACTTACCATCTTCAACTTTTCTTTGGGTCATTTGTGGTGCACAAGTTTATTGATACTATTCACATATTACGGGACAAAGTTAACTATCTATAACTGATAACCACCAGATCTAACTGATGACTTAAATCTGGTACATGATTCTGTTTTTTAATTAAACAAATCGTAACTTTTTTTACAATAATTTTCATCTGGGAAGTCTGTTTGAAGAACAACTTTCCATTTTCTTTTTCTCATGTCTAAATCCACTTAACCTGGTTATGGTAGGATGCTGCTAAGGATCATTTGTCTGAGGACCCTATGGAAGAAGATGAAGACTTTTGTGATCATTTATTTATCCTGAAGGATGATCTTGGTTATGTTTGTCGCAAATGTGGGGTGATTCAGAGAAGAATTGAGACCATATTTGATATCCAATTTAAGAAGGTGTAGTGATAGCTTGTTCATTTTTTTAGTTATTTTCTTTGTGTTTTCTAATGGTAATGAAAGGCACCACATGTGATGCCTATGAATTACTACATGATTGACGTGGGTATCTGATATCATTCAGTATTATATAGGGTTACTGTCATCTGAGATAACAATGCATGGTTCTGTTTTTAACTGGATGGGGGTTTATTTAGGACCTTACCCTCCTAGAATACATTCTGCCAATATTCTACTCATGTGAACAATTAATGAAATTGAAAACTTACAGCAGCCACAGTGATTGGTGTTCAAACATTAATTTGGGCTGAATAAGGTTCAGATTCAAGATTTATTTCACTGCTTAGGAAACCCTCGTTTTCACGCTGTTGCCCTTTAAGTGATATACCTTTATTTTATCTTTACTTTCCATTGTAGTTACTTCTGAGGTTTCATTTTCACCTATTACTGGCTTTTAAATTTTTTGTTGCTTAACTTAATGTGTGGAAGTTTCTGTTGAAGTGAATCCCTAAATCTTTTTTTCTTGATTTTAGGCCCAAAAGAGCACACGAACTTATGTATCGGAACCACGAAACATCAGATATAGAGATTCAAATCAGATGGTTGGACTTGATTTATCTGAAGAAGATATGACGATGACAGAAATATGTGCTCATCCAAGGCATTTGAAGCAAATGAAAGCTCACCAATTGGAGGGATTTAAGTTCCTTTGCAGTAACTTGGTAGCAGATAATCCTGGTGGCTGTATCTTAGCCCATGCCCCTGGATCTGGGAAGACTTTTATGCTCATCAGCTTCATGCAAAGTTTCCTAGCTAGGCATCCTTATGCTAAAACACTTGTGGTGCTACCAAAAGGAATTCTGGCCACATGGAAAAAGGAATTTCAGACCTGGCAAGTTGAGGATTTTCCACTTTATGACTTCTATACTGCAAAAGCTGACAGTAGGGTTCAGCAGTTGGAGGTTTTGAAACAGTGGCTGGAGCATAAGAGCATTCTGTTCTTAGGATACAAACAGTTCTCCAGTATTGTCTGTGATGAGGGGAACAATCCAGCCTCCTTGAACTGTCAAGAGATACTGCTAAAGCGACCTTCACTTCTTATTTTAGATGAAGGTCATACTCCAAGGAATGAGAATACCGATGTGTTGCAATCTCTGGCTAGGGTGCAGACGGCTCGAAAGGTTGTGCTTTCAGGAACCCTTTATCAAAATCATGTCAAGGAGGTATTTACTATCTTGAATCTGGTTCGTCCAAAATTTTTGAAATTGGACACATCCCGAGCCATTGTCAAGCGCATTCAGAGTAAAGTGCACATCCCAGGTGGAAGAAAACTGGTGAAAGTAGGTGCTGATGCAGGATTTTATGACTTGGTAGAGCAAACCATACAGCAAGATTATGATTTCAAAAGGAAAGTCTCCATCATTCACGATCTCCGTGAGATGACCAGCAAAGTCTTGCACTATTATAAAGGAGATTTCTTGGATGAGCTTCCTGGACTTGTTGATTTCACAGTCATTCTGAACTTGAGTTCCAAGCAAAAGCATGAGGTGGAGAAGTTGAAGAAATTGGCAAGGAAGTTCAAGAGAAGTTCTGTGGGGAGTGCAGTTTATCTGCATCCAATACTGAATTCCTGCTCTGAGAATGTTTCCTTCACAGATGAAAAGATGGATAACTTATTACGGAGCTTAGATGTGAAGGATGGAGTGAAGGCGAAGTTCTTTCTTAAGATTCTAAGCCTCTGTGAATCAACTGGCGAGAAGCTACTGGTTTTCAGCCAATATCTTACGCCTTTGAAGTTTTTAGAAAGACTGGCTGTTAATGTCAAAGGCTGGAGTTTAGGGAAAGAAATCTTTGTGATTTCTGGTGAATCCAGTTCTGATCAGCGTGAGTGGTCAATGGAACGATTTAACAATTCCTCTGATGCTAAAGTGTTCTTTGGATCAATCAAGGCATGTGGAGAGGGGATATCACTGGTAGGGGCTTCACGGATCATTATCTTGGATGTACATCTGAATCCATCAGTCACCCGACAAGCAATAGGACGCTCTTTCCGACCTGGACAGAAAAAAAAGGTTTATGCTTATAGACTGGTTGCTGCTGATTCACCAGAAGAAGAAGATCACAACACCTGTTTCAGAAAGGAGGCAATTGCAAAAATGTGGTTTGAATGGAATGAATACTGTGGCTTCCATGATTTTGAAGTAGAGTCAATTGATGTAAAAGAATGTGGGGATGACTTTCTGGAAAGTCCTGTTCTTGGGGAGGACATAAAGGAGCTGTACAAGAGGTTAGCATGCATCAACACTTACCCCGAATTGCATACAACAAAGTTTTCAGATACTTATTTTAATTTAATTCTTCATATATTTCAGGTCAATTTTGACATAGTAGACATGGAACATTGGACATTGGATTTCGGCTGCTAGTTCTATTCCAGCCGTTTTTATATTCTTGCTCCACTGTAAATTTGTAAATT
Source organism: Erythroxylum guanchezii (assembly GCA_025629825.1). Taxonomy (NCBI): domain Eukaryota; kingdom Viridiplantae; phylum Streptophyta; class Magnoliopsida; order Malpighiales; family Erythroxylaceae; genus Erythroxylum; species Erythroxylum guanchezii. The sequence continues at coordinate 39,357,897 of JAOTAX010000197.1, forward strand.
CCCTTGTACAGGCAATTTTGGCAGTTAGAGTCAACCTTTTATCACTGATGCATGGCTCTTGCTGTAGGGAAAATGAACGTGGCTATGTTGAAAATATGAATTTTTATCTTTAAATCCCCATGAAGTATCCATTATCAGATGTCTCCTGTTGGGGAAGCAAATCTTGAGCTTCTGATTAACTTCTTTGTTTTGGTACATAAAAATATTCTGATTTAACTTGTGTTTCCAATAGTCTTCTTGATTTGTGCCTGTTATATACATGCGTGCCCTTTCAGGATGATACAGTTCAATCCTTCAGGGAAGCAGTCGACAGTGAACATTCTTCCCTTGATTGTATTTTAATTTCAAGAGCTGACACACACTTTGGATTTTCTTTTGGTATTTAACTTTGATTACTCATAGCACTTACTGGTGACTTATGTGAGTTTCCAGCCCAGGGGGACAGGAAATGTGCCAAAATGCGGTGAACAGTTGAACCGTTTTTCGTTCTGATACTTCCTAGTAAGTTGGACAGCCTCATCATTGGAAACTAAGGGATTATCCAATTGCTTAAACCCAACTGCGCTCTGGAGTGTGGAATTGTGTTCGCATATATTTGCTGGGTATGTTTTCAAACTTTGAATTTTATAAGCTAAAATTAGAAATGAGCAATAAATTTGGTGGCTGTATGTATTATCTTCATGGTTGTTCTTCAATAATAATTAGTTTCAGGTTATTAATTTTTTGTATCATTAGTTACTGTTTAGTGGATTACAATGGTGACAATTAATAGCTTGATTTTCTAAGTTCCATCTTAGAAAGGAAAGCTAAGCATGACACTGAAACAATCAGTCATGTGTGTATGTTTTGTCCATACATTGTTCTTTCTTGATTACAGAACAGAATCTGCAACTCATCTATATACTACAAGAAACTTCCATTTCATATATAGACCAAGGGCATAATTGCATCTAGAGATTAGATCAAAATATAATCAGAATCAGCCAATTCTCACCATCTTATTTCATACCAAGATCTCGTTTTATCCTTTTCATATCTAAGTCATTAATTATACACTTTGATTCCACATCAGACAAAAAATATATGTATCTTTACAATAATGCTACTCTGCCAACCAATTATATAAAACATATATATATATACTACAGCTGTGTTTTATACAGGACCTTCCTTTCAACATTTGACAGTGAGACGTGTCTTCAAGAATTGCCAAAAGTCCGGCAGCTACTTTCTGACTGAATTCTATCACCTGCATGATTCTGCAATCATCCATGTCACGCCACAAAATCGTGTAATAAATGGGAGGAACTGAACCTGTGCTGCCTGCTTCCTGGATTTATGAACTCAAAGTTAGTGGTCTCTGCACCTACAGAAGGTGCTGCTGCATTGTACATATTATCACCTCTCATGGAAACAAAACTGTGCTGTGATACACCAGACAATTGTAAGCTACCTCCCTCACAGTGCTGTAAGCCCAATGTAAGCGACACCCCACCGCTACCCCCAAACCTTCCCACGTCGGACATTTGATAAGCAGCAGCAGCTGCAGCCATAAACCTATCACTACCACCGTCAGAATGAACAATGGTATCAGGGAAAACATTAGATTCATCCAAAATGTGCCTTTGCTCCTCTCTTGGCTTAAGTAATCCAAATCTTGTCACAGACTCTGCCCGCACCCCATTCTGGAAATTGTTTCCTGATGTTGAACCAGCCAGTTCAACATCAGGAACATGGTTGGATTTGGAATCCATCGATTGTCCAGCAGTGAGCTTTTCAGTAGCTGTGGAACTTGCAGTTTGGTGCATTTCTTCACCTGTATCTTCAGAGGGCCTCCCGGGGCCCTTAGATGCTTTCACTGCATTTTCAGAAGAAGAAACTGAGTCCATCTCTGCATCACCAATTTCTTCTTTGTACATCTCTTCAACCATAGGTTTCCAAAGCCGCACCCGGGCATTGATGAACCAATTTGAGACCTGAATAAAAGCAACAAATAAATAATGTAAAGTCAGTTCCTGCTTGGTTAGGAAAAGAAAGATGGGAAGAGTAAACTATTTGGTTTGCTTTTTACCTGACTTCTAGTCAAGCCTGCCTGCCTTGCCAGCATTATTTTATCAGAATCCTTAGGATAACTGGTAAACACCAGGCAAAAACCAGTTACTGAGCAGCTAAAAGTTGTGAAGAAAATTAAACTAAAAGGGAAAGATACGGCTTAGTGAATTTACGGATGAAGAAAATGCTCAAACAGCCATGCACGAAGAATTGATACAGAGGTTTCAGGCAAACCCCTTTGTGGTCTCCAGGCATGTTGAGTCATGCCAAGCTGCTGAATGGCTCTTTGTTGCCTGAGTTGCTGATCTACATAACGCAGACGAGTTATTCCAACAGTTCTACCATTCTCTGAAGCTTCTTGCTCGCCAAGGCTCCGACGAGCTGCTCGAATTTGGCCGCATATCGCATCACGCAAGCACCTGAAGTGCTTGGAAATAGTTTGCAGGGCAAGTGCTGTGTATGGTTTTGCAGCCCCGCGTCCGGCAATGGCGTCAAATGATGAGACGACAATTTGCATCTGATGATAATACTGTTTGTACCTTCTATCAACCTGCAACAGTTTGATACATCTGATTTAAATCAGACCTTCTCTGGAAAGGATCTCATCCTCCTGATCATTTGATTGATATTTAACAAAAGGGTAAAAGATTTAGAGGGTTCTCCCTTACTTTAAGAATTTTTTAAAAAATCTCAATTTTTTAAAATTAGCAAAAAAAATATTCATCAATAGCAAAATGCTACCTCTTAACTGAAGTTTCTCCAAACATAAAGAAACTGATGCATTTCATGAATCAATTGCACTAATGATCCCAGTCAAAGACAATGAGGTCGAAGTTTGAACCTGACTTAAAATTTGATCAATTTAAACTGAACTCGTTAACTTTAAATTGGATCAAAATTATCAAACATAATCTCTTCTACAATAACACTTGTAATAACTTAAACAAGTTTGAATCATGATATAAGATTGCTTTTGATACTCATTCACTTCCTGATATTATCTGTCCTAACTCCTGAATCACAATATGCTCACAAGTGCATCAATCAAGACTTGTGCATTGGTTAAAGAAAGGATGGAAGATATGACACTCTACAGTAATTTTTAAAAAAAATCGCTTAATTTTTAAAATTCTTTAAAAAAATTTGCTCCTTTGTGACCTTTCGGTCACAAGTTCAAGTCACTGAAACAACCTCTTTGTAAAAATACAAAAGGAAGGTTACGTACATTATGACCCTTCCCAAAGCCTCACTTTTTCACTAGGCATGTTGAATTTGACTTTTTTTAAATTTGTTATTTTTAATTTTTCAAAAATAATTCCTTCTTTTAAACTTCTATTAAAAAAATAAAAGAGAAACGCATATTGTATCAATATAACACATAAACCAATCAAATATTGTCAACATGACGACACAATTCAACTCTTAAATATAACATTAACTGATTAAATTTGACCCAAACCTTAAATTATCAGTTTGAGTCCAGTTTAATTAATTTAAATTGGATTTAAGAATTGAGTTGAGTTGTCATTGTAGCTAAAATTGATTAGTTGTGTTATTCATATGATTTTAAAAAAAAAAGTATAAGAGAGAAAAGTTTTTGAAAAATTGAGAAAATTATAAGAATTTTTTCGGGAATTTTTAAAATTAATTTTTTTTTTAAGTTATAAGAAATGATAACATAATTGCAAAGAGAGGACTCAATACATATCACTTATGTTCAACCAATAGAACAAACAAAAACTAAATTTGACTAGTGAAACCAATGATGCAAAGTTTCATACCTCATCCACCATGGATAAAAGCTTTGTCAATTTGGTCTGCAATTCTTGTTTCTCAGCATGTGAAAGCTCACTTGGTGAGTTATTGCTGGATTCTTGAGGATTTGAAGGCCCACTCTTAGATCCATTATCACCATCTTTTGAGCTGTTCATGCCATGCTCATCTGTGCCTTGGTCCTTCTCTTTATCAGGCTGTTTCAGAGCTTTTCGAACATTAACAACTTCATCAAGAAGTTGCTGTGCTGCTTTAAGGTACTTGGAATGGGGAATGGCTCTTGCAACACTAGTCATTCCTAATGGTGATAAGTCCCCTCTAGTTAAATCTTGGTTCCCTCCAGGAAAACCAGAACCATGTGGCAGATACTCAGCATTTCTTGATAATTCATCACCAGAAGAGTTATTTCTATCACCATTTTCACCCATAACTGACCCATTAGGACTTAAGAACGACACAATTCCTTGGTTTGGACTTGGATTCGGGTTCAGATTGCGGTAGGGGATGGATGGCATTTGTATTCCAGATGGGATTTGGGTGCCAAGGCTGAGTGATAAACCCTGGCCTTGCAGGTTCTGCCCCCCACGAAGAATCCCAGGACCATTCATAGAGTGCATAACCAATACCTCATTCCTACTGTCCCTCCAGGCATTGAACTCATGTTCTCCGATCAGTGATCCATTAAGACTCGACATCATTTGTTGCTCCTGTGGTGTTGAATCTGAAGCTTCTGCAGGATGAACATCAATGCAGCTATTTGGCTGCTGAGAATTACCAGCCAAAGCATCAGGATATGATCCAGAATTCATATACACCATCATATTGCCTGGAAGAACAGGTGCCTCTGAGTAGGAACCGGGCAAATATATCATTTGTGTAGCTTCTCTTTGATTATTGGGACTAGGATAATAAGAAGCCATTTATTTATTTCCACGTTATTAAATCCACATCTCACAGTCTCCCATTAAGTGAAAATTATCACTCAAACAGCCTGCATAAACGAAAAAACAGCTCTTCACACAAACAGGAAAATGGGCAAAAAGAGATATAGAACAAGGAAGCAATGAACTTTTATGGAATAACCATATTGTCATCGATCTTTACATTCACAAAAAGTAACACACATTAGGAATTGCATTTATGAAAAGAGACTCATTACCACTACCAAATAAAGAAAATTTTATTTTGTAAAATAATATATTTTACTATTTATCGTGTCGATGGCCACCGATGATCACCGATCGCCAACCATGAAGCTTTTTCGTTATGGAAAACCATAAACAGAAGCAAATATTATGTAACTTTTAATTACAATAGCAAAGATGGTAAGCTTATTCAATCATAGAACTCAGAATATAAAAACATAAACAGAAAACCTAAAGATTTTGTGGATTATTTTCATGGTTATCATTATTTTTATTTGATAGTATAAACAAACTTTATATTACCCAAAAAAAAAGAAAAACAAAGCTTTTCCCACAAATCTAGGAACAGAAAGGCCAATAACCCAAAAACAATCTATTTTTTCACAAAAAGAGTTACAAAATATGAACAAGGGGGTGAACTTTGATAAGCAAACTAACACTTGGAAAACATTCCCAGAGGAAAATTTACTTAAATCAGTGATTATAAGATGCTAAAGCAAACATTTATCAGCAAATCCCAATAGATGGTAACTGAAAAAGAGGAACAATCTTGTATCACCACATAGTATTTTCCAACTCCAGGCAAAGAATCATGAAAAGAGAAGTACATCATTAAAAAATTATGCATGGCAGAGATTAAAAAAAGTCCCAGAGATCAAGCAATTAAAAATTTACCCGAAAACTACCAACACTTGTGAGTGTTCTGGGGAACAGAACATGTCGAAGACAACACTGGATCGGTTCATTCACAAATCAGATCCCAATACAAGCATAACAACAACAACACAACAATACCCTTTTCAATATACAACCCTACAAAGATATAAATAACCAAAGAAAAGAGGAAAATTTAAAAAAAAGAGAGATATTGAAAGGAGCAGGTGAATTTTTCTCACTTCCGATCTTTTTCTCTCATCATATGTTCATCCATCGTTCCATCCAAAGCCCACGTGAGCACCTTCCTCTTTCTTTTTACTTTCTCTTTCACTTACACAAAGTAAGTACAGTTGTTAACTTGTTATGCTTTGCTTTTATCTATAAAAAAGAGAAGTACCCTTTTAAAGAAAATGATGGTTTTCCTATTTCTAGCTAATCTTTGTATGACTTTTCTCTGAAAAATAAAAAAAAGATCCAACTTTTCAGTGGTTTTTGAGTGTCGTTTGAAAACCGCAGTTGTAGATACAGAAGCAACAGTAGTTAATGGTAGTAGTTGGTGAAACCTTGACTTGCTTGTGTTATGACTATTGCTTCTGCTTCTTCTTCTTCTTCTTCTTCTTCTTCTTCTTCTTCTTGCTGTTGTTGCAACTCTTTTGAGTTTCTGAGTATTGAGTTTGGTTGAGGAGTTCAATCTCTAACCACCAGTTGGTAGACCTAAAACCCTCCCTTAAACCCCTCTCGGAGAACCTCCATACCCATTTCTCTCTCTCACTCACTCTCTCTCTCTCTCTCTCTCAGGCTGTCTCTCTCATCCTTAAGCTTGGAAGGTCTGGTTCTGCTTCAATATCCACCATATAAGCAAATTCTAATGTTTCTCTTTTTTCTTTTTTCTTTTTCTATGCCTAACTTATTCTTTATTTAACATAATTCATTATTAAATAATAGCTATATAGTTTTATAAAATTAATTTTGTGACTATTAATCGTTATTATTAATAAATAAATAAATTTAATATTTTATAATAATTATTAAAAATTGGTTAAAATTTTTTATTATTGTATTTTTATTTTTAATTCTCTATTTTTCATTCTGCTTTTAATCCTATATTTCCTTTTATTTCTTACCATCTCTTATTAATTTTCTAAGTACTTTAATAACAATTCACAAGTTCAAATCTCATCTGTTCATTCTATTTTTCTATATTGTATTTCAATTAATTTTAAATTATTAATTTATTAAATAATTTACTTAAAATTCAATGTTTTAAAAACATACTATAAGACATGAGATTTAAAGTTTAGAAAGTCCAACCAATATTATATCATCATAAATTCAAAGTTAAATAAAATTAAATAAATTAAAATATGATTTAAATAAATTGTCCTTAAGAATAAAAGAATTTTAATTTTAATTAAAAATTATTATATAAAAATTAATTGATTTATTTTAGTTTATAAGAATTTATTAACTTAAAAAAACAAATTATTAATTAATAAATTATACGGTTTTTCACAACAAAAATTATTATAGTAAATTAAACCGAAAAGTTAAAAACTAAATTAAAAAATTAATTAGTTAAAAGTTTTTATAATTAAGCGGTTGAATCAGTTGAATTTTTAATAATCGTTAATCAAAATATTATAATTGCAACATATTGATCGTTTGTATGACATTATGTACATAAATAGACTTGAGGAGCAATCAATTATTGAACGTGTTACAAAAATAAGGTCACCTAGCTTTTGGCGGTGGTTAGGTAGATTCCAAAACAGTTGTCGTTCCAAGGTAAGCATTTTAAGATTTGCAATGTCAAAGGGAAATCGGCCAATCGGGCGATTCAAATAATAAAATATTTTTTTAAAATTAATATGGTTCTAAAAATGGAATGCAAATTGTTTAAATTAAATTTTGGATATAAATTTGAATTTGTATTTGACTTAAAATTTAATTAATTTAAACTTAATTTATTAATTTCAAATTAAAGCATAGTGAATTAAGTTTAATTTACTAAATTCGCGGACGCATTTTACTTTATTTTTTCTCTTAAATTTTGAAATGTAATAAAAGACTTTAAATATTATAATCACATTTTTTGTAATATTCAATTTGTTTTTATTAATTCATAACTCTAATCAATTTGTACTCAAACTTAAGGAATTTAACATTACTTCAATTTATATAAATAAATAAATAAATAATACAAAAATTTATATGATATTTTTAAATATAAAATGATATAAGATCTCAGTGTATTTAATTTAATATATAATATTGTCAATTTTTGATAATATTATTCGTTTTCTATTTAAAATAAATTAAATTTATTTTTATGGTGTTAAAGTTGCTTAATTTTATTATTGTTAATTATTTATTACAAATGAATTATTAATTTTAATTATAATTATAATTTTTAGTTAAATTATTAAAATACATTATATCCAAAATAAATGTCAAAAAGTTAAAAAGTCATATTTGACAATCAACGAATTGCATCAGTTATTAACTAATAGTAAATTATATCAACCGATTTAACTAACGAATAATATCAATTATTTATTAAAAATATTTAAAAAAATAATTATTTAATATTTATTGTTTATATATAAAATAATTTATTAGTCACCAGTAATTGACTATGTCAATCAGCCGAAACGTTTCAATCCACCCAAATTTAACTGATACGCTATTCATTCAACTGGGAGCATGATAGTGGACTTGCGAAGATTGAAATTATGGAAGTTTAATAACGTAAGGATAGGTCTAAATGTCATCCGTTGGCAGGTTAGTGCCGACAGAGCAGGTAAGTTGAGCCCTTGACGTGGCGTAGTACAACAGATACGATAAATCCAACGGCTGAATCCAACGGCCCGCACTTATCAATCATTAAGAATCTGTTGTCCTAATCGTCCATGGACTTCTATCAAACTCACAAAAAACATCCTCGGAATTTTCAAACTCCAGGCAACTTCTTTATTGTCCCATTTGACATTTTATTTATTATTCTTGCAAGGACTAGACTTGAATTGAAAAAAAAAAAAGAGGGAAAGAGTCAAATTCCAAATCAAAAGTCAGATTCAAATTTTTTTATAAATTTAATTGAATATGATTTATATTTTCAATATTTTAAAAATTAAATAGAAAATTAAACTAATAAAACTTAACCTTTAAAAAATTCAAACGTAGATCGTTAGTTAAAGATTAAATGAATTTAAAAAATTTGAAAATGAATAAAAAATTATTATTACTTATAAAAGAATATGAAGTTTAATTTAAAAAGATAGTTAAATAAAAATTTATTTATTTATTTTAATTTATAAAAATAACCATTAATTAATAAATTAATCGATTTCTAATAACAAAAGTTATTAAAATAAATCAAATTAAAAAATTAAAACTTGAACCGAAAAATTGGATAGTTCAAAATTTCTACAGTTGAATTAGCCAAAATTCTGTTTTTTAATCATTGTTTTTTTTTGTACCTAGTAAAACATTTTTAAAGTTTAGTGATTTTTTAAAATTCACAAACTCTTGTTATAAAAATGTTAAGGCAATATTAGAAATATAGTATACGAGAGACAAAATTAGATAAAATTAAATGTTAAATATAATAATAAATGGGGGCAAAAGTTTGTTTATTTTTATTAAATTATAATATTAAGAATACTAAACGGTTAATCAATACTCAATACAAAGTTTATGAATAAAACAAAAGGTTGTCTATCAACAGGGGATGGAGATCAGGACTAGGCTTACACATCAAATCTTTTATTTCAGTTATTATGTTTTAATCATATTTTATTAAATCTTATCCGTATGTTTATGTAAAGCCTATATAAATGAGTAAATAAGTTTGAATGAAACATGATAAACTAGTCACAACCGAAGTAGGTGATCTGATCTCGTAAACATACAAGTGGAAAAGCAACTCTTTGGGCAACTCCTTGTTCAAAGTATCAAAATGGTCCCAAAGTAATAATTGCCACTTCTGTTCTTTATTGATTCCATTTTAGTAAAGAGAAGAGACAAATGTCATAATTAGTCATAAAGAGTGGTCTAATTAGTGGAATAGACACTCATAAGAGCCCATCGATTTAAGAAATTGTACATTCAAATTGCAAAATAAAGACACTGTCTCATTTAAAATCTTGGAAGAAAATAATTAGTTGAGAGCGGATTCAGACTTATAATTATAAGTTAAATCGAGCTTTCGTTTAATTCTAAGTAATAACTCATCAAATGATTTTAATAAAAATGTATAACTAATAAATTATTATATAAATCTAATAATTTATTATGCACGTACTTTAAAAATTTAAGATATTATTATTATAATACGTTCAACAATAACAACAACATTTAGTGAAAGTTCTGTTGAAACGCAAAATTTAAGAAGGTCCAGTGATGCATAATTTTACCCCTCAATGAAATGATATAAAGTAAAAGTCTAAAATCTTGTTTAACAAACAACGGATTGTATTGACTGTTAGTTGATCCTATCAGCGGTTAGCTAATAGATGATTATATCAGCTAATTTGACCAGCCGATAATATCAGCTGTTTATTAAAGATGTTTGATAAAATTAGCTATTTAGTGTTAGCTGTTGATGTATAAAATGACTTATGAAGACATGATTTTAAAAAAAATTATAAGAGTATGAACATTATATGTCTTAGTATTTCGTTGAATATTCTTATAAGAATTTAGATTTAAAAATTTAATTTTACAAAAATTAAGTTTATAACTTTAATAAAAAAACACAATAATAATAATGATAATAATCCCAACGTTAAATTCTCTTTTAATATGAATGATGCAACTCGAGCTATATCTTATTAGTATTTTTCATATAATATGTATGAAATTTATTATTTAATAAATTAAAAATATCTATAATTATAGCATGACACAGGTACAATATATAGTAGTTATATACTAAAAATATTAATTTGACGTGACTCTTTATGTTCAAAAACTTAATATTATAGTATTTTAAACGTAAACTAATATTATAAAATTAAATAAAGATTAAAAAGTTTAATTAATCCCTTTATTATATTCTTCTAAACTTTACGACATAATTATACGATAAAAAAACTAACTTTGAAAATACACAGAGCAAAAATAGAAAATAAAGTGGATGACAATATTGTATATTGTCATTAGGCAAACAGCTAACCCCAAACACTCCTTTTATGAAGTTTTTAAAAATCAGCTTATTGGAATTAAATAAGCTAACTAATAAGTCATTCGTTAAACAAATCAATAACTTTTTAAGATGATTAAAAAGCTAACTTTTAATCAATAAGCCAAAAAAACAGCGGATAAGCTACTTATCAAACACGTCCTAAAACTCAATCAAATAAAAAGACATCATTTGGGTCTTAAATTTTTTAAATTTATAAATCATTTTTAGCAAAAGAATTTAGATTGCTTAAATTGGACTTCGGATTGGTTCTTTAAATTCAAATTTATTTCGAAGTCCAATAAATAAAAAATTAACCTATTGACTTAATATCAAATTAGATCGTGTTTTAATTGCTAACCCTAAATTTGACAAGTGACATGAGGTTGATTTAATAAGATTTAACCAAAGCTATGTTCACGACTTAATCAATCTATGCTTGCCTTAATGAGGAATAGCTTTCATGTGTTTGGAAGCTTGAAGAGAATGTGCATATGCTTAGGTTTTAATGGAAAAGTTCAAAAACTTTGTATTTGAATTTATATTTTATTGATTATCTTATATACATACATACATACATACATACATATATATATATATATATATTAGGTATCTCAATTTTTACTGGACTAATTTTAAGCCCCTAAAATCTCACCTTAAAAATTTTAGAGGAAATAAATCTGAAATTTTAAGATCTCTCAGGTTCCTACATAATTTGTATATTTTTGCTCACAAAAAATCATCACATGTTGATTAATTAGATACTACTCCCTCCTATCTAAAATAAAAGTCGTTTTAGAAAAACGCACACTTATGAAGAAAGTTAACGAAATGTTTAATATACATTTATTAATTGCATATTAAAATGCTTTGAAAATATATTCTGTGTAATCTGTACAATCAATATGTGAGAGAAATTAAAGGATAATTTTGAAAGTAAAATCATAAACATGCATAAAAAAATCACGAACAATACTTTTTTAAATAATTAAAATTCCTCTAAATTAACTTTTATTTTAAATAAAAAAGGAGTATTTAATCTCTGACCTGCTGGGTATCAAGTTAACGTCACCGAAACAAAAACTAACCTGCACGAGTCTGGTTAGTGGGGCCTAGATCATGAAATTGTGATGGAAATTTGGACGGTCATATGGGTCCTATGTTTCACAAAATTTAAGTGTTGTGAACCCCACCGTACAGTGGCAACTTTTGTTGCGTTTAATGAACATAATCAATATTTGCTTTACCGGCTGACTTAGGGCATGACCTAATTTAGATTTCTCTCGATTAATAAATTAATGGATAGTGATTGAAAGGGAAGTAGGTCCGTTTTACAAATTCATACAATTTAAATTACTTTCAACTTGTTATTTTTCATATCCCATTAAAGACAAGGACTATGATTTGCTCCAACTTATAAAAAGTCAAAAAGTTAACAAGGCTTTTCATTTTAGAGAGGGTCGACGAAAGTCTTAATATATGCACCCTTTCTTTTATATATTCGGTACGTTGTTTATCTTTTGTGACTAAGCAACTCAGTGAATTTTTTAAAAGTTAGTAAGTACTTTTTTTATTACAAAAATCTATTTTTAAGAAGACTAAGTATTTAGTTGTAAAATTAAAAAGTATTTTTTTAATAGATATAACTTTTTTAGCAGTCAAAATATAATTTTTTAAGAAGCTCAAATTTGGAACTTCTTAAAAGAGTCTCTCAAATAATTTTTTTAGATAGATTTTTCAGATCAATTTATGAACCTATTTTTTAGTCCTTTTTATTTTTATGTTTTACATGTAATTCTCACAATACTCACAAACTCATCTTTCCTTTTATTATGTATTTAACTATTAACTCAACTTGAATATTTATTTTGAGATTTATATAATATCATTTAACTTTTTTATATGTTATAATATTTATTTCCATATTAGTTTACTTATGTTATGTTTTATATAAAAGATTTGACTAAATATATTTTCATTTATGTTTCATATGTTTAAAATTATATAATAATTAATATATTGTGCTTTGCATATTGTTTAATATACTTTAAATAATATTTATATTCATAAATACTTTTTATTGCAAAATAAAATATAGATAAAATTAAAAGTGCTTTTTATTGTTATGTTGTCAAAAGTCTACTGTATGAAGCTCTTTTTTAAATGACAACCAAACAGTCAACTGATTTCTTATAAAAGTTCTTCTCATAAAAAATTTACAGAAAAAAGCTCTACTAATAAAAATTTTACTGGTATAAACCCAATCAAATAAAGGCTTAGTAATTTGTTTAAGGACAAGTAACTTTACCGATTGTTTCAAGGCTCACTTTTATTAGCTCAACTTATATTAAATATATTTATTTCTATTAAATCTCACCTTTTAATTTGAAATTTCAAAAGAATTTAAATAAACACTGGCATTTAAAAAAGTATAATTTAATTCTTAATTTTTTATTAAAGATTAAGGTAATATCTTAAATTTTATATTTTTATTAAATAAATCTTAAACATATAATTCATACAAATTCATAGATTTAATCTACCTTCCACTTGTTCTTTGTAGAGATTATACATCCAATTAAAGACAAGGGCTATAGTTAGCTCAACTTGCATTAAAACACATATTTAAATCCCACCTCTCCATTTGAAAATTCAAAAGAATCTAAATCAAACACTTTGATGTAAAAAATAAGTATAATTTAAATTTAAGACTGAGTTAATACCAAAATTTTAACTTTTATCAAATAAATCTTAAATGTGTATTTTATATTTAGCATACTTTGGTCCTTTAGTTTAATAAAAATTTAAATTTTAAGGTTTATTTAGTAAAAAATAAAATATAACTCGAGTTCCTTATGAATTAAATTGAGTTCAAAAATAAATGTTCTTTACCAAACTTAACACTATTATAGACCTATAAAATTCCAGCAAAACACAAGTTGCAAATGTAGACCCACATTGATTAGCTTAAAAGACATTAGAAAAAGCAACGATCATGACTTGGGTATATATGTATACATCTCAACTTGTTTGCTAACAACTTTTGTTCTTTAAAATCAGGTCAAATCCGAAGGAAAGAGGCAGTTTGGTGTGGTGTGATAAGATCACCACAGCTAAATGACCCGAGGAAGAACAAATAATACATAACACCGTGGGCTCGCCTGGAAAGGAACAGCAGGGTCTATTCACTGATTTGAAAGTAGGCTTGACAAAGTGCAATTTTAATGTTAGAATTAGTTCGTACTAGATAATGTCAATCCGAATGAAAATAAATATAAAGAAGAATCAGAATAATTATTATTGTTATAATTATAATAGTTAATTAAGAGGAATAAATTATTACTATTATTAGTGATAATAGTTAGTTTGTAAAAAATATTAAGAAATAAAAACTAAGTATATTTTAATTAATTATTTACATTATATTAATTAATTAAAATATTGTAATTAATTAGTTACAATATTTTAATTAATTAATAAATTATATTTTAATTAATTATATTGTAACTAACTAATTATTTATTTTTAATTAATTATAATATAAATAATTATTATTAATATTATAATTCATTAATTCATTACAATATTTTAATTAAGAAATGAATTATATTTTAATTAATTAATTCATTACAATATTTTAATTAATGATTAATATTATTTTAATTAGTTATATTTTAATTAATTAAATAATTAATTACAATATTTTAATTAATGAATGAATTATATTTTAATTAATTAATAATTATATTTTAATTAATTATATTGTAATTAATTATTTATTTATAATCTAATTACTTATATTTTGATTAATTAATTAGTATTAAAAATATTTTTAACAAACCGCTACTACCAAGGAATGAGTTTCATTCCTCTGCTAAATGAAGAGTACGGAGGATTCCTCAAAAGTGAGATATCAAACTATTGTCCCTATAATGATAATCAACAACTAACCACTCACTTTTCATTTCTTACTCATTAACCCCTTCTTCAACCCATTAACCAAGCATCCCCTAAGTTCGGTCGAGTTTAAACCTATTCAGGCAACGCTAGTGACGTTATTAGTTTCATTTTGTGGTCAAACCTGTTAAGGTTACTCCAACAAAATTTTTTTTTGGATTTATTTTTAAAATATTTTTAATAAATTATTTTAAATAGAATTTTGATTCATTCATAATGGTTTTTTTTTTTAATAAAAGGAGAGGCAAATCGCAAATAGAGTCAACTACATATGACACATTTTTGAACAGGTTATACTTGTTTTATCTTATTCTAGTATCATACTTAGCCATTTTGGAAGGTTAGTAGATTCATGATATCATAATGGGAGATCCACTGTGAATTTGGCCAATCAGTCAACTACTCATTTGTCTTCTTGATAGGTGTAGACAATTCTGACCTCCCAAAATCGGTAAAGTAACTTTTTGATATTGGAAACAAAAGTCCTAAGCTTAAATCCGATTAGTTCAAATGGGATAGAAGAAGAAGGTTTTATATTACATCTTATTTTATCATAAACAATAAAAATGAAAATCCTTCGATTTGGAGGGTTTATAATGAAATGTAAAATGATAAACAATTTTACATTATATTACATAATAAACCTTTCATCTAAACAATATTTCACTATATTATATTATGAATCATTCCATCTTTCGTAGACAACAATTTTCTAATATTACATTCATTTACATTCCATTACATTATAAATAATTTCATTCCATTTCATTATATTAAAAACGTCCAATCAAACATAGCCTAAGGGAAGTAGTGCATATAAGGAATTTTTATGAAAAATTTAAGATTATATACATTTTAAATAATTTTAAATTTCAAATAATATTTTTAGAAAAAACTAAATTAAAAAAG
>JAOTAX010000197.1:39378914-39391015 GCA_025629825.1 Erythroxylum guanchezii
TTGCCTTGAGAGGCACCTGATTTTGATGTATTTTATATCATTCAACTCATTAAAAAAAACAATTAATTTAACTAAACTAGATTGCCAGCTGTAATTAACATAGGAAGATTTGTCGGTAATCCAAGTCTAAATATCTAATTAATTCATTGTAATTTTTTTTATGTGGGTTTCGTTGACAAGTTGAGGAGGAAGGTATGAGATATTCTGTTCTAATTAATTAATTTTTAACTTATTTTATTAAAATTTTTTATATATTAATATAAAATTTACATAAATATATGTACTAAATTAAATAATACATTATTGAAGCATCCTAAGTTCCTAACAGAACAGGTGCTCCAACCCCAGAAAAAAAGAAGGGTACTAGATCATCAAAATTATTGGAGACGTCATGTCGTTTTAATTGTATGATTGTGGATTTTGGAGCTCTGATTTGATTGGTTGTGTAATTTTTAACATTTTGACTTTTCTTAAACATTAATTGATTTTTGAGGTGTGATCAGTGGGTCCCGTTTTAGCTTTAGTATCAAACCACATTATCGGCTTATCGCAGAAGTGACTCCGAAGGAACAACGTGGGACCCATCAACCTAGATAATGCTGTTGTGGGTCCCAATAGGTAGGCTTTCGTGTCGTGTCCTCTTGGTTTCCGTACTCCACAAAATAATAGTAAGTTATTATTTATTTTTTAAATAAAACTTTTAATCAAAAAGATTAGCAAGTTAAAAAATTATGTAGACAAGAAATTATTTTTAAAATTTTAAATTTATAATTAAATATTAGATACATAAAAATATTTAGTTCTTTTTAATTTTATTTCATTCCTTGAAATTTAAAAATTATCAAATATTTTTTATATTTAATTGTTAATTTTAAGGACTTCTTAACATAAAATGACAACGTATTCATCCTAATTAATATATATAACTTCATCAAAATAATAATAATTATATTTTAAACAAAATATTATTTTAATATTTAATCTAACTAATTGAAATTAAATTAACCATTTTAATTTAATTTCAATCTAAAGTTAATTTATTTAAAATTTTATTTTATTAATTCGAGCAAACCAATTTATTATCCTTAATAACTTTGTCCCATTTAGGAGGCAGTGGTGAATATTTTAAATTGGGTACAATTTCTATTACACACTTTGAGTGCATATTAATTTAATTATCAAGTATACTTTCTTTTTTTAAGATTTGGGAAAACTCCATAGACAGATCAAGCGGGCACACCTCTCTAAGGACTCAACTAATACACCATCCTATAGGTGGGTCAAGCGGGCGCACTCCATCATTGAGGGCCCAACTAGTTCTTCACTTACAGGTAAAATTTCGGCTGCTCCAGGCTCTTACAAAAGAGACTAGTATAAAATCGAACCTGAGACTTAACTTTAATAACTCATTAATTATGTGTTCTAAAAAATATTTGACAACTTAACGATTTAGCACTAAACAAAAAACTTCCATCAAATTAATATTCATATTTTCACTCATAATTCAAAATCAAGTGACTTTATTATTTATAAACTCTATACTTATCTTAAATTGGCAAAAGTTAAGAACCTATTAATTAAATTTTAATTTATATTTTTAATTGCGTATTAATTTAATTATTGATTGAATATAATAAACTTGAAATTTATGTATTCTATAAAAATTATTTGATGAACTAATGATTTAATACTGAATAAAAAAGCTTGGTGACGAGCCAATTACTTAAAATAAGTAATGAGTTTAATCTAATTGATATTTATAAACTTTTCATGTAATCTTAACTTAGCAAAGGTTAAGACAAAAGAGAGTTGTAGTTCATTTCATTTTTTAAAAATTGATTATCGATATTAATTAAATTTAAATTTGTTACTTAAATTTAAATAATTAATTTAATAAATTATTTATTTTAAATATATAAGTTATAGTCTGTTATTCACATCCGTACAAACCGTTGAATTGAATGTGTAGGCCCGAGAACGTGATCTGTAAATAGGCAGAGGTGCCATATAATTCCTGCGCACATAGCCGTGGCTTACCACAACTGCCCGTACGAATGGACCACTGTCTTTACATTGCAATGTCTCTTTTTGAGCAGGATGGTACATTAAATTCTAATAATTTGTTTTAATTTTGAAACAACTGCGACTTTTTATTTTAACAAAATATCAAATCTAATTCAATCCCTAAGTAATTTTGGTGGGATAGAAAAAGGACTCAAGTCTAAGAAGAAATTAATATATTCGATTTGAATTGGTTGAGTTTTGAATTAAATTCAATTTTTTAAGTTTGAGTTCAAATTAGAACCGAGTCTTTTAAAAATTTTAGTTGAGTTTGAGCTAATTCAAAGTCCAAACTTCTTTTACATTCGTGATGCAAGAATGTTTCAAGCATGGTCAAATTTTAGACTACCTAAAATTCTAATGAGCATGGGATCACGTTTATTATTTTAAGTGCAATCGAATTTTCAATTAAACTCGGGTCAGATAAAAAATCTATCTATTCTACTTCTATTTTCAAACATTAAAGTTTGATCAAATTAGAATTTGAGGGAATATTCTAGGTTCAATTGAATTTCAACTCTAAAACTCTGTTGAGCTTAAGATCATATCGAATTTTTCAAGTCCAATCCAATTTTAGAACAAATTTATATTAGGAAAAAGAAAGTATTCATTGTCATCTATTGTAAGTTTGGTAGTTTGACCTGAGATAAACTCGAGTTGATTAGGTCATGAATTGAACTTAAGATTTTTTCTTTTAAATTAGGTCTTAAATTGAGTCGTCTTTACCTAATTCGACCCTAAATTTAAAATGTATTGACAAAATGATATTGTTTTAAATAAAATAAAGTAATTTTGAATAAAACATTAATTTCCTATTTTTAATTAAAACATTGAACAATTTCCAAGCTGAGTCGAACTAAGATTTAGGCTCTTGGGTTCTGAAAGGCCGGCCATTAACATCCTTAACCCTCTTTTCATTGCCTAGCACCGAAGCGTATAAAGATCCAAGCCTACGCGCTTAGGCTGCCAAAACTCAAAAGCTCTCAGCCTCTGTTTTTCACGTGTCTGGTGGCTGAACAACTGAACACAACAATGACATATCAACCTTATTGGAAATTTTTGCCAAACCATAGGTTAAAGTGGTTTTCATATCTTTGTGTTTGTAGTTTCGCAGAACCGTCTGAGAAAGTAGATACTATACCTATGTTTCGCTGGACCTTTTTTATTAATTATGTCAATATATATTGATAGGGTTTGAATTTCTGATCAATTTAGACTATATACACTTTTAAAATTTTGAGTTCATACAAAATTTTTAATTTTGAATCCATATTTTAAATCATGATCGCAGTATAGATATGGTTGACATTTTGTCTTTGAACTTATAAAATGGGAACAAGATAAAATCGTATATCGAAACGACTTCTAACATCAATTGAAAGATAGAATCTACATTCGTAGGCCGACAACTTATCTGAATATGTCAAACTATTGGAAGCAAATGAAAAAGGAACAATGAGTGGGTTTGAATTTTGGTATTCACTAACTTGGTTTGAATTTTGTTATTCGCTACTTTATAACATCTTAATACATCGATACAATGAGTATAATTAAAAATTCCATAGTTGATTTTTATTTCAAAATCTAAACAACAAAAGTAACACTCGCTGACATGCAGAGTTTGGGAGAGTTCAATAGTACACAGCTTGACTTACAAGAAGAAGAGCTAAAAAATAAAAATAAAAATACTAAATACTCAGTAAATAAAATATAACTTTTATTTCATAATCTATAAAGAAGAGGCCCCTTTTATCAAAGGAGAAACAATTATGAAAAATAGCCTATAATGACTCACTTCAAATTTTATATTCTAATTACTATGTTCTAACCCTGTTGTATTAAATCTTATTTATATATTTGTATGAAGTCCGCATAAATATGTGGATAAAATTTAATAGAACGTGATAGAAACACCATAATCGGAATAGAAAATCTGATCCACTATGACTGGTTTCATACATATATTTTAAAGTCAACGCTTTGACCTACAAATAGAACTGTTGGAATGTCTTGGAATAAGTCATATATTGACAATTGGCTGGCGTTTTACAAGTATATCATTAAAGTGATAAATTAATTTAAATTGATACATATCCTTTTTTATACAACTATCCTTTTTTTTTTGAAGAAGAGTGTAAAGCAAGTAACTATACCATTAAGCTAACACCACTTACTAATAAATATGTGTTATATATATATATAAAGAATGACCGGTATGAATTAGTTTAGATTTAAGCAAAATTAAATTAAAATAATATTATTTTGTCTAATAAAAATGACATTGCTTCATTTGAGTCTGATGGAGCTAAGGCTTTATGTATCATACAAGTTATGGAAGAGTTTGGAGATTTAAAACCTAAAAACACTCAAGTGCTTGAGACCAAACTTAAAGGAGTAATTGGTACAACTTGAACCAATTTAAGGAGCTTTAAATTATTAAATACTAAGGTTAAGTGTAAAAAAAAAACAAAAACAAAAATGTACTTAATTTTATAATATTAATAAAAAAATTAAAGCTAGTGCATAAACATTCCAACTTTTAATTTATAGTAAAAATAGTCCAACTTTAAATTTTCTATTAAACTAAACGGTATCACAAAGTCATGTCAATTTTATATATTTGTTATGTAACTCCAATATAAGATAGTTGTGTTACGTGTATAATTTATTGTTAACATTTATGAAAACACTAAATCAAAATTAGCTCTAATTATTGGTCTATTTTTAATTTTATTAAATAATAAATTTCATATATCAAAATTATCTTATGTAATAGTCACGTGACAAATAGATAAATTTGATAGGCTCTTTATGCTATCTAATTTAGCGAAAAATTTAATATCAGATTATTTTTACTACAAATTGAAAATTAAAATATTTTAATACTATTTTTTAAAAATTGGACTAAGATTATAAAATTGAATAAAGTTTATAATAAATATTAATACAGCAATATTATAGTTGTAATTGTATACTTTAACAGTTCCAAATTCAGGTTTGGTCTCCGGACTCTATGTTCGTTGGAACTCGAAAATGTTGTACGTTAGTCGTTAGTTAACAAATAACAAATCCAAATTTTAGGGCCCAAATTACACCGCAAACTCACGCGGCTCTTCGAGGTTTTAGAGATTTTAGGTTCCATTAACTCACCCAGCTTCAGTTTCTCTTCACTTCTCCCTCTAACCAAGCACGCAATGGGAAAGAACAAGAAAACGAAGGAAAGTGGCGGTAAGGGCGCGAACAGCGAGTACAGTCCTAACACTGTCTTCGTCTCTAACCTGCCATACACTTTCACGAATACCCAGGTAACTATCTTCGGCTTCGCTGCTTGGTTCGTAGAAAACATAGCAGAGCAGACAAGAACGTTTGAAAATTTAAACTTTACGAATTTGGTGATAGTTAAAGGGATTAATTCTTTGTTCTTTTCAGCTCGAGGAGACTTTCAGCGATGTGGGTCCGATCAGACGGTGCTTTATGGTTGCCAGGAAGGGTGAGTGTAGTTGCAACTTAGTAATCCATTGTGATGTTTATTAGTTCTCAACGAGTTTTGGGTTTTGATTTGAGTGTAGATGTAGGGGTTGATAGGTATTCGCTAGCTTAATGAGGTTACAACTATAAGATATGAATCTTGTCTCTAATTCAAAACGTGAATCGTTAACTCCATTTTGATACCAATGTACAAGGTTCCATAGATACTATGATTACAGGGTTATTTATCTTTTGCGAGAGGGAAATGTTGACTTTTGCTTTTATGTTCACAGGAACGACTGAACACCGTGGTTTTGGATTTGTTCAATTGTAAGATGGATATTACAACTTAGTAGGAATAACTCCTTTATTTTTCTTATGGTCAGTACTTATAATGTTGCTATTGTCGAAATTTGCTCTTCCAGTGCTGTTATGGAAGATGCTAACCGATCGATTGAGCTTAAGAATGGTTTATCTGTTGGAGGTCGGAAAATTGTAGTCAAGCATGCTGTGCATCGTGCTCCTTTGGAACAGCGGCGGGCAAAGACAGATCAAGGTTGGCTTGCTTTTGTTAGTTCCTCACTCTTTGTTACTCTAATATGCTTAAAAAACTGTATCATAGCAACAGGTAGCTGGTTACTTGAATATGATCTCCAACTCCTTTTTCCCTTTTTATCAGTGGTTGAGACAGACAATAAGACTAAGCAAATAGATGGTGGGGCTGGTCTTCCCACTAGTGGAGACAAGCATGCTTCAAAATTTCCGGAATCAGGTTTTTTACATAACCAGTTATCTATAAAAGTCATGTTACTTATAATGTTTTAGCTAAGTGGATACCTTATTTTTGAAATTGCAGGGAAAAAGTTGGAGTCAAAAAAGTCGGTGAAGCTTTTCGCTGTTCTAACTGATAAAGAGACTGGTTCAGAAAAGCAGAGGTATTTAACTTTCTCTCGGATACTATGGGGTGTTGATCATTTTGGTGTTCAGTCTTGGTTGGAAGGACTTTGGTCGTTAATACGGAAGAAGCATCATCAATTGAATGTTTTAACCTAGTGTTATTGTTGATTGCTTCTGTTCTACCAAATACTAGAGCTGCCTCTCGTTTTTGTTAAAATTAAGTCAATTACCATTTTGTCTGGTTTAATTATGGTGCATTAAATAGTTTGGATTTTAACTTTTGGCTGTTCCAACATTGCTTGGGTTGCTTTTACCCCTATGAGGGCAGGCTTGGATGTGCATTACACCAGCACAATGCCGGTGATATCTTTTTTGAGTTGCTTTTCTTTGTTGTAAGGAGCAATTTTATGATTTAAGGTTTCAATTTTGGAGTAGTTAACCTAACATTAATAAGATTTTTTCTATTAAGGTGGCTAATTTAGAGTTCACAGATAACGCTTTATATCCATGATATTATGTTGAATCTATTATAAGTAGGCTATCATGGCACAAAGATAATGATATTATTTCTTCTCATTGATGGATTCTTTTACATCTGTAATCTCATTAAGGGTTGCAAGGATTGTCATATTTGGTGGTCTACTGAATGATTCTATGGCAGAAGATGTGCATACTATTGCCAAAGAGGTTGGGACTGTGTGCTCAATTACTTATCCCCTTCCTCCAGAAATAATTGAACAACATGGTAACAGCATTTTGGGTTCCATCTCTTTTCATATGGTGGGGTGGTTTAGTTTTCAAAAACTTTATTGGCTTTGAACTTTTCTTTCAGGACTTGGACAAGATGGCTGTAAATTGGATGCATCAGCAGTACTATATAAAAGTGTTAGGGAAGCTCGGACATGTGTGATAACTCTACATCAGAAAGAGATAAAAGGGAATACTGTTTGGGCTCGCCAGCTTGGTGGTGAGGTAAAAGACTAGCTTACTACGATTGTATTAATCTGTTGATTTCAATAGAAATTTAACAAGTGTTATACTGGAAATATAGTAGCAGAATCTCAGAATTATGGAGTCATTTGTTCTTATATTTTACGTGTCTTCGCATTATCCTTGAATTTTCTCTCAGATGTCGTCTACTCGGTGATTGTGAGGCTACTACATTTTTTCGAAGTTTATCACACTAGTAAATTTAGAGATGCGAAGAACTTAAATTATCGTCATAACTCATAATTGAGTTTATTTTGTACTATGTATGTGGCCAGGGTTCCAAAACTCAAAAGTGGAAAGTTATTGTCAGAAATCTTCCTTTCAAGGTGTTCTATCGTGATATATATCTTTTTCCTTTATTTCTTTTTTGAGGAACCATGCTTCTAAAGTACTATGCTGAATATGAATGCAGGCCAAATCAGATGAGATAAGAAAACTTTTCTCAACAGCTGGTTTTGTCTGGGATGTTTTTGTTCCACATAATTCTGAAACAGGGTATGCAAGTTTCTTAATAAAAAATGTCATGTCAATTGAAATGGCCAACATAATTATATTTTTCTACCTAACTCATTCAGAGCATCTAAAGGCTATGCATTTGTCAAGTTTACATGCAAACAAGACGCGGAGAAGGTATGAACTCTGATATGTAATATTTATTTCACATTTACTCTTGAAATAAGGCTCGTGTATGATTTGAAATTCCCTTTTTTTAATTAATCTTTCCTTGTTAAGGCCATTCAAAAGTTCAATGGACACTTGTTTGGCAAAAGACCAGTTGCTGTTGACTGGGCTGTCTCAAAGAAAATCTATGGTACTGGTCCTAATGCATCCGCTGCTCCAGAAGATGGTAATTTTTCAGTTAACTGGATTGTATTATTCCTACTTCCTATTATGTTATATTTACTTACGTTTAAGGAGTGTGCTAAGGAGTATTAATCTTGTGAAGAATGAGGGGGTGTGAGATAGTGGAGAGGGGACTCATCTGAGCTCACTAGAAATCCAACTTTCTTCTGTCACACTTTTATTTGCCTACCCATCCTTTCCCACTAACTACTGGCATTGGGCTTTTTATCTTCTTTTAGAATTACCTGAATTGTCCATTTGAAATGGGACACTGATCCACCGCAGAGTAAGATTGATGCAGGGTCTGTATAGCTCGGCTGTTAGATGGTTAAAGTATAATTAATATATCTCAATAAATAATTTTTTAGGGTGAAGAATATTATCTCTATTTTGACTCTTTTGTTCATTTTGGTGCAATCTTTGGTGCTTTTACAGGAAATCAAGATGTAGACAGTAGCAGCAACACTAGTGGTGATGATTTGGATGATGATGATTATGATGCTAATT
This sequence comes from Erythroxylum guanchezii, assembly GCA_025629825.1. Taxonomy (NCBI): domain Eukaryota; kingdom Viridiplantae; phylum Streptophyta; class Magnoliopsida; order Malpighiales; family Erythroxylaceae; genus Erythroxylum; species Erythroxylum guanchezii. The sequence goes on from JAOTAX010000197.1 coordinate 39,387,681, forward strand.
TAACTAGCAAAAACCAACAACCTTCTGGGATTGATGATGCTTCAGATGACTCAGAATCATCTGAGAAAGATGGCATGAACACTGTGGTTGATTTTGACAAGGAAGTAGACATCGCAAGGAAAATTTTCGAGAATTTGGTTTCATCCTCCTCCAAAGATTCTACTTCTCTTATTGATGATTCGGTAATGTCCAAGAGAAACCAGGAACCTGATTCTGATGCACTTGCCACTGGAAGTAAATTGTCCAGTGAATCTGAAATACCTGCAAAGTCTGGAAAAAACAAATCTGCAAATAGTGAGCATACAGTGGGGGATGATGATTTACAAAGAACAGTTTTTATCAACAATCTTCCATTTGATGTTGATAATGAAAAAGTTAGACAACGATTCTCTGCATTTGGAGAAGTGGAATCCTTTGTCCCTGTCCTTCATCAAGTCACCAAGTAGGGACTTGTACTGTATGATTTGCTTCCTAGTTTTGGCCTACTTTTGATTTTTTTTATTATGAAATCTACTTCTGCTGATTATAGGAGACCAAGGGGGACTGGATTTCTCAAATTTAAATCAGTGGATGCTGCTAACTCTGCAGTTTCAGCAGCTAATGTTGGATCTGGTTTAGGGATTTTTGTGGAAGGTAGGCAACTGAAGGTCTTGAAGGCTTTGGATAAGAAATCAGCACATGATAAGGAATTAGAGAAAGCCAAGACAGAGAGTAACGATCACCGTAATCTTTACTTGGCAAAGGTTGGGCCTCTTTTTCTTCATATTTTGAGACCTACGGATTTGCAGTACCATCGGATTAGATGCCATCTTTCCAATCTGATTGTGTAGATCTCAATCGTTTTTTATTTCTTGACTGCCCAATTTCTTACAGGAGGGTCTTATTCCTGAGGGGGCTCCAGCTGCTGAAGGTGTCTCAGCCAGTGATATGGCTAAGCGAAAAAAGTAAGTTCCTTTATTCTTAGATTAACTCTTTTCTAAATGTTCAAGTGGGCAAGTAGGTTGAGAAGTGATATCTGTTTCTGACGTGTGCTGCACGGTACGTGTAGATACATTTGAACACACCATTCTGTGACATAAGGCCAAAAGATTAGCCTGCGAGTGTGAATGACATTACAGGCTATTTCATGCAAAAGCTCTCTCTCTTTTTCTTCGCACCTCCATTGTGTGCTAATCCTTTATTTTATTTATTTGAAATCTTTGGGCCTCTAGTATTCAAGACTTTTCATGCCTTTGGTTTTTGTCTAACAAATAGATTCAGGTTAATGGGATGAATGCTTGTTGTCATGTTGTTGATGCTTCGTTTGGTTTTACCATCTCACTGACATTTTGAACTTTACCCTTTAAAATCTGCAGTTTACAGGAAAAGAAGTCAAAGAAACTCCAATCTCCAAATTTTCATGTCTCAAGGACCAGACTAATTATCTACAATTTGCCAAAGATGATGACTGAGAAAGAACTGAGGAAACTTTGTATCGATGCAGTTATCTCCCGAGCTACAAAACAAAATCCTAGGATCAGACAGGTTAGATACAGTTGCGAGTTTGCAATTGTTCTGTTTCGTTTACTGTGTATGTTACAGCAGAATCTATTGTTGAATATTAATTCTGCAGGTAAAGTTTTTGGAGGATACAAAGAAAGGAAAAATTGTCGCAAAGAATCACTCGCGTGGAGTTGCTTTTGTTGAGTTTTCAGAACACCAGCATGCTCTTGTGGCCCTGAGGGTTCTTAATAACAATCCTGGTAGTGTATTCTATTTGTCGTTCAATCATAATTCCATAATCATCGTTAAGTTGTTATATTAATTACTAAAAATTTTAACATTGTATAGAAACTTTCGGTCTTGAACATCGTCCGATTGTGGAATTTGCTCTTGACAACATCCAAACGCTAAGGGCTCGTAAGGCTAAGCAGCAAGCACCGCAGTTGGAAACCAACGACTTAGGGAGTACACAAGGTGGTAATGCATCACATGGGGCAAATACTTTTCCTACTCAAAATGAGAAATACAGGAAGAGAAAATCCAGAGGCAAGGATACACCAGAAAAGACTTCTGAACCAACTGAAAAGGATGGCATGGAAAATGCAGTTTCCGATACAGATTTCTCCGAAAAACCGAGAAGGAAAAAGAAACAGAAGAGAAATTTGGGGAGTAAGAACCAAAAACCATCGTCACAAGATAAACCAAGAAGCACAATACAGAAGGTAAATCAGAAACCTGAGGCTGGCAATTTAAAACCCGCCAAGGAAACAAATCCGTTGTCCAAGAAGAGGGCAAAACCAGAGCAACAAAAGAAGTTCAAAGAAAGTTCAAAGGAAATGAAAAGATCCAGAAAGAACAAAGCAGCCTCAGGAGGTGATAGTAAGTTGGTGGACAATCTTGATTTGCTGATTGAACAGTACAGATCCAAGTTCTCAAAACGGAGTTCTGATAGGTCTGATGGTAACTTGCAAGCTACTAAGAAGCTGAAAAGGTGGTTTGAATCGTAACAAAAATTTGACAGATTCTGTGTAACACAGTTGTATGAGCCAATATGCATGAGTTCATATGTTTTCTTCCATCTAACATCTTGACAAATTTGAGTAATCCCTTTTGGTAATATCACATGAAAAAGCTCCTCATTTACATTTTGCTTAGACAACATCCCAATTCAGCTGTGTCGTCATTTTCTTGAAGAGGTGCTGAAAAAGTGGGGAAGGATTAGTCTAAAGTTACGCTCGATCTTATTTGACTTATGCCTAAAATTAACGAATCAAGTTTAAGTTAGTTGAATTTCATGTTAATTCGAGCATACTTTGATTTAAACATTGTTAAAAAGATGTTGTCTTGGTCTGTACATCTTTAAAAATTAATAGTAAAATAAAATAATCTTAAAAAATAAAATCAAAATTTCATTGTTTTGAAATTGAGTTGTTGACATGCCTAATTTTGCCTTCCATGTAAGTAGGCTTAGGAAATAAGCTTGTATCTGGCTGACTTGACCCTATTTGATAGGACATTAGGGATAGATTTGAGTTTATCCAAGGGGGTGCTTATTTGGTGGGTATGAAAAAAAGGGAATAGGTATGAAATGAAAGATTAAGTTTGATAAGGGGGTATCATTATAGAATCATTATTTTCATTACCCATTTTTGGGTAATACCCCATTCTCCTACTAATATAGAGGAATTGGTATTATTGTTATGTAAAAGTGTGGTTGTTATAATTAATTGAAATATAACTAATTAAAATATAATTATTAATTAATTAAAATATTGCAATTAATTTAACTAAAATATAATTAATTAAAATATAATTCATTCATTAATTAAAATATTGTAATTAATTAATTACAA
>JAOTAX010000197.1:39391115-39409065 GCA_025629825.1 Erythroxylum guanchezii
AATTATTCATTAATTAAAATATTGTAATTAAAATATTATTAATTAGTTACAATATAATTAATTAAAATATAATTAATGAATTAATTATAATATAATATAATATAATAAATTAATTAATATTAACAAAATTTTATTTCTTAGTATTTTTACAAACCAACCACTATCAATGGTAATGATAATCATTCCTTCCTCTTAACCAACCATCATAATTATAATGATAATATCCATTTTCATTGCTTACTATATTCATTCTCATTCCTATTACCATTCTCCTATACAAACCAACCTCATCCTTTTTTTTTTTTTGGTTTGTTAGATAGACTTGAGTTTATTTAAATCATTAGGAACACTCCTAATGATTTTCATACTCTGGCTAAGAACATCCATCATCACCAATTGATAGCTGGCTACTTGTTGGCTCCTGTGGACATAAAGAAACAAGTCCATTTTTGAAGGCTACTTCTCTCGATCGGAGTCTCCTACTCAATATGTTCTAGAGTATGTTCACCAACTCTACAAGGCGTCAATTTGGCAAGGCCGAGCTCTTACGAGTCCTCAGCCTAAATAGACACGCCTCTTCGACTGGTCTAAACCTCCTCTCGATTGGGTTAAATTGAATACAAATGGAGCATGCCACAACACGTCCTCCTTAGCAATCGTAGGCGACCTTGTCCGCGACAGTGCAGGTGCATGGCTTGGCGGGTTTGTGCAGAATATTGGCAGGTGTTCTCCTACCTCTGCGGAACTTTGGGAAATTCTAACTGGTTTACAACTTGCTTGGGAATTTGGATATCGTCGGATTGAACTCAAGATGGACTCCCTCGTGACAGCCAACGTCCTATCCTCCTACATTAAACACATGATATCACACAACCCTCTTGTCATGGGGATTAACGAGTTGCTCACGCGAAATTAGGTTGTAAAAATGCAACATATCTATAGGGAGGACAATTGTTGTGCGGACTGGCTCGCCTCCTCAACCGTCAATTTTGGACTTGATACTTCCATTCTCACCACTACACCTATAAGGTGCCTCCCATTCCTCTTAGAGGATATGATCGAGATTTGTTTCCCGCGACTTATCATGTAATGTTTTAGTGTTTTCTTTCCTTTGTAAACAAAAAAAAAGATAGGTGGAGTTTAGAGGAAATCAAACTAGACAAAAATTTTCAAGTCTAGCTTAGGCTTAAGCTGACCCAACTTGACCTATTGCTATCTTTACTCTTTAGGACATGTGTGGCACGGTCGTTTTTTTAGGGTTTGTTTATTTTCATTTACGCTTTATGATTTTATTTTAAAATTTAGAAAAAATATATTTGATTTATTTGTTTTAATTTTGGTTTCTTCCTATTTTTAAAATATGTGAAAATTACAAAAAATAATTTTTATTTTCTAAATTTTTTATGACTAATTTACTATCAACTAAATATATATTTTAATTATTTAATATATTAATTTGTAATTAATTAAATTGAATAATTATTAATTTAAGATATCTTCAAATTATATAATTATCAAATAAAATTTGATTTGATAATTAAAATATAATTAAAGTAAAATTTTATTATAAATAAATTTTAATTTTTAAATTATTTATTTTAATAAATCAAAATAATTTTTTGATAATTTATTAATAAATATTATATAAGAGATTAAAATGAATTCAATTAATTAAAAATTATTTATCTTTAATTTTGAGCTAATATATAATTATCATTGATAGCAAAAATAACTAAACATTAACAATAACATATGATTTTATTTTAATTTAAAAGAAAAATAGAAATTAAAAAAAAAACTAAAAATCACAAGGAAGCAAACGAATCTACCTTAATTTTTTGACAAATGTCACTTTGAATGCAGCATGTTAAAAGAAAGATCAGCGTGCGTAAACCCCGTGGAGCCCACGAAAGCTACTATCCGTATCCAAACAGACTCTCATCGTATACAGGGCAAATATTCTCTGCAAACACATCCACCGTATATCCTGGAACGAAAACATTTTAATATATGATAAATTCCTTGCAAAGATACCTTTCGGACCAAGATGACGTGGCAAAGCAAGGAGCACTCACCAGGACGTGGCATTATCCCAGCAGCCCTCCCATCAGATAGCGTGATTCGCTAACCCCATTTAAAGTAATATTTACGTGTATACTCAGCCTCCCCTCGTTTCCCGGTACCGAAATTACCCCTCATCTTTTAAAAATAATTTTATTATTTAATTTTTTAAAAATCTAAATACGTTGAAAGGAAAATTTGGTAGAAGAAAATTTTTAATTGCTCTTATGACAGGCCTGGCACCACCGAATCAGAGCTCTCAGCACAAAAACCGCACTTTTCCCTCCAGCCGTTAGATCCTGATTTTTAACGGCCTAACGTCTTTACGCGTGTGATGTACGGACATGAACAGTGTAATAGAACAAAAACAGATATATATAGTGTACAGAAACTTCCTTTTAATTTAAAACTAAAGCAATTCTCTCTCTCTTATCTCTCTCTTTGTCTTTGTGCATGTCTCGGTATTGCTCAACAACACTACTACTACTTCCATGGGCAAACCAAAAGGACCAAGACGCACTCTAGACTCCTACACAATTAAACACCTCAATAGGAGTATTAAAGGTCAGTGATAACTGATTTTTCTCTCGAACTTTCTCACTTCTTCTCTCTCTCTGGTCTCTCTTATTCTGGATAATTCACTTTCCATCCAAATAAGCACTCCTCGCTCTCTGTCTCTTTGTCGCTCACTCACAGAGCTTATTGTTCTTTTGCTTTGATCTGGCGATGTTTCTTTTTTAGCTGGTGACTGTGTGTTGATGCGGCCATCGGATCCGGCGAAGCCGTCATACGTGGCGAAAATCGAGCGGATCGAGTCGGATAGCAGAGGAGCGAATGTTAAGGTCCATGTCCGGTGGTATTACCGGCCGGAGGAGTCGATCGGCGGTCGGAGGCAGTTCCACGGCTCGAAGGAGGTGTTTCTATCCGATCACTATGATATTCAGAGCGCCGACACGATTGAGGGAAAGTGTACGGTTCACAGTTTTAAGAATTATACGAAGCTTGACGCCGTAGGAAACGACGACTTCTTCTGCCGTTTCGAGTACAATTCGGCCACTGGAGCTTTCAATCCCGATAGAGTCGCCGTGTATGTTCATAATCTGTTATACGGAAAAAACTGCTTCGATCATTTTTTTTTTCTATTGCTGCATCGAAACTTGTTAGATTAGGTTGTCTTAGTCTAATTTTGCTGTTTAGTTTGTAGCTCGATAACACGATTTTCTTGGGAGCGCTGTTTTATGATTTTTAAATTTTACACTTAGTAACCGTAAGGTCTGATAATTTTTGTGGTTTCATACTAATAGAAGTTGTTTTGGTTTTTATGTTTCCTTTTCTTTTCCTTTTTTAACTTGCTCAGTTAATTTTACGTTTTTAGTTTGTCTTAGTCTTACTTGTTTTGACTACATTATTTTTAAGTTTCTTTTATCGTTAGATTTGTTTTGTTCAGGTACTGCAAATGTGAGATGCCTTACAATCCTGATGACCTAATGGTTCAGTGCGAAGGCTGCAGCGACTGGTACGCTGTAAGCTTTCCCTATTAATTGCTTTATATCAACTGTTTAAATTTTCTTGTTCAGGTAGCAGTTGATTTGATTTGTATGAATCTGTTTTTAATCGCCATGAATTAGTTTACTTGTGAAGATTTTGTTGATGTTTTTGGATGAACACGAGAGTGTTTCATCTATATGCTGTTGTGTTTGGTGATTACTGTGCTATTATATTCTGAAAATTTAGCTTGCTGGAAATATCAATATGTCTAACATTGGTAGTTAATAGGAACTGTTTTGAGCTTCCGCATACTCCTTTTCATTATAACATTTCAATAGTTAATGTGGAAAACTTGACTGGTAATTTATGATTTTATGTAAATGACTTGTTTTAATAGTTTTCTATTATGTATTGCTTGTTAAACAACTAATGAGATGCATGAGTATACGAATTCTTCTGACTTGCGGATGTCAATGCTCAGTTAAGAAGTCTCTGATATAAGTTTTAAATTGAATGATGAGATCAAATTTATATTAATGTTGTGGATAAATATGACCTATGGCTTGAAGACCGTTAGTTTTTGTCAATGTTGGACTGTTTGTAAGCTGTAATGCTTATTTTAGTGAGCTTAAAATTGCAAATTCTTATAGTATTGAACTGTCAGTGCAGAAACTAATGTTAAAAGAGAATTTGCTGGCAAGTATATTGAGATATGATCCCTGTCTAGGTTTGACATACCCAACACAAGTCTTGCCCTCTAAATCAGGGGCTTTTTGATGTAAAGTCTGAGCAACTCTGGGCTTCATAGACTTTGTGGTCAATTTGGGACTGATTATACATAGTGCTCTGTGGTCCATGTATAGAACTTATTTGTTGATTAATATCTATGCTTGCTTTAGATGCTTTGTTGTTGCAAGATGTTTTACTTTGTGGTTTTGTGGATGACGATTTGATCTGAGAGTTTAGCTGAAAGCGACATAATAAATGCAGTAAATCGTCTATCATGTATTCTGTATGAGAGCCTTCCTTCTTTTCTGTTTTGAGTTACCGTGCAAGTTTGTGGGATCACCATCTGTGAAGTTTCTAGGTATATATGTTACATATTTGAAATTGGTGTTATAGTAACATTGTCTACTCTTATTGTTAAGCTCTTTTGTTATTGAAAATAACATTTTTATTAAAGATGGACATCACAGGAAGATCTACTGCATTAATGAATTGGGACCATCTTATTTTTCCTTCTAAAGTGACTCGCGTTCATATATGCCACATCTAGAAAAGAAAACAAACACATTTCATGGTAAATTTTATCAGTGGAATTATTTGTTGGGATAATATGATACTTGCGAAGGCGCTGACATAATCCATCATTTTAACCATATCACGTTGAAAAATTTTTCTTTAGGGTTGTGAATAGTACTACATTTGTTAATTTGTGGAAGGCATTGGTAGCCTGTTCAATGTATGTCTAATGCCCTTCTTATGCATGAACCTGAGCTATACATTCTCTAAGATGAAGCTGTTGTGCATGTTATTCCTGTTCAAACATTATAATCTACCATATAATTTATGCAAAAGTCAAATTGAATGCTTTATGACGAATACTCTTGACAGGTTCCATCCTGTTTGTATAGAAATGACCCTAGAGGAAGCTAAAAGACTTGATCACTTCTTCTGTGAAAAGTGCTCATCTGAAAGCCAAAAGAAGTTGCAGGATTCTCACATTAATACCAGACAATCAGATGCAAAGGTAATCCTAAAATTTTAAATTTCTCTTTGCCATTCAATTGGTTGGATCATTTGTCTAATACAATTTGACTAACGTTCATGTTCAGGGCAGCATAAAAATATAGTCTATTTCTTTAACACTAAGAAATCCATGTGGGTGTGCTGATGTCTGAGACTGAGAGAGAGAGAGAGAGATTCAAAATTGAGGTTATAAATTAAAAGCAATGGTAATGGATTAAGATACGCCACCATTAGTATTGGACATGAATAAACTTCTATCAAACTTAATAAGCTTATTAAATGGAGTTTCCATAATCATTTAGATGTGACGAGACACAGTTAACAATGGCTGCAATTCTGCAGTAGAGTTAAATGTGAATATGCATAAGAATATTCTACACTGGTATTATTGAAGTGTATGTGGGAAACTGTTAGGAAACCATCATAAATGCATGTGATCTGAACTTTGTACGATTAGGCTTATCTTGGTTACAAATAACTTAGCTTTGTTAGAGACCTAACAAGCACAGGGTGGGCTTTGTCTTGGAAATTTTACCTGGTTATAAGTTAAAGTTGGGTTGGGCCCGGGCTCACTATCAAGCTTTTAGTGCTTATTGTCTTGTTTGGTATTTTATTTATTCTTTTATCCCAAAAGGCCATGTTAAGTAGATTGAACCCGTTATAAATGCATGTGATTTGAATTTTGTATGCTTAGCTCAACTTGGTTACAAATAAATTAGCTTTGTTAGATATGTAGGAAGCACAGGGTGGACATTGTCTTGGAAATTTTACCTGGTTTTAAGTTCAAGTCGGGTTGGCTGGGCTCACTGTCAAGCTTTTAGTGCTTATTCTCCTGTTTGGTATTGTATTCTTTCTTTTATCACAGAAGGACATGTTTAGTAGATCGAACCCATTATAAATGCATCTGATCTGAATTTGGTATGCTTAGGGCTCAACTTGGTTACAAATAACTTAGCTTTGTTAGAGAAGTAGGAAGCACAGGCTGGACTTGGTTTGGGAAATTTTACCTGGTTACGAGTTCAAGTTTTATTAGGTCCTGGCTCACTGTCCTGGCTCACTATCAAGCTTTTAGTACTTATTCTCCTGTTTGTCATTGTATTCTTTCGTTTATTACAAAAGACCATGTTAAGTAGATTGAACCCATTATAAATCCATGTGATCCGTTACAAATAACTTAGCTTTGTTAGAGACATAAGAAGCACAGGGTGGATTTAGTCTTGGAAATTTAAACAGGGTATGAGTCCATGTCGGGTTAGATTTGGGCTCGCTGTTAAAATTTTAGTGCTTATGCACCTGTTTGGTATTGTATTCTTTCTTTTATTACAAAAGGCCATGTTAAGTAGATTGAATAATTTTCAAACTCATGTAAAACATGATGATGGGGGGGACATTCCAAATTCATTCTCTCTGTAATAATCTTTGCTTGAAACAAAATTTATCATCCAGATGGACTTTGCTTGAGCATATAGAAACAAATGTCATAGGTAAGCGTTATATGTTAGCGTAAACCTTAATTAAGCTACACGTGCTCGCCTCATTATCAAATGAATGGCATGCATGAACCAATAATTCATGAACCTGGTAAAGATGGCAGATTGGCTTGAAGCTGGTCCGGCCCTGAGGTTAATGGGCCAGGCCTAGTTGATTGATCCTACTTCGAAATGTCACATTTTAGGGGACCTGATCCGGCCCGTTACCATGCCTGGAACCCAAGCTAGTTGAGTTCTCTTGTTTGTTGTCTAAGTTTGGTTGTATTAGTTCGTGTGAAATTCAGTGTAGATAATTGTGTCGCTTGATACGAGTACATATAATTTAAAATCTTCATTGGATATAAATGATGACAATGTGATTGTAAGCAACATGGCATACATTTAGCGTCCGTTATAATTGGAGTATTTGATCCTTTTTCAATCAGGTGGAATCAAAGAGGCGCCGAAGGTGAGTAAAAAGGTAGAGTAAAAAGGTAAATAAGCACAATGACACTTTGATGTAGATGGGGAGTTTTTCTGTTTTAGCCGTTGGTTAGGCTTTCAAGCAAACACGGAGACTAGATTATCTGCATCACAAAAAGTGCTAGTATTTGTGAGTCGATGAATGAGGAGAACTGGTTTTCTGATACTTTGTCTTGTTTATATGTTTGAAAAGGGATGGTTGTACGTCAGTTTCCCTTCAAGGTCGAGGATGTGTTTGGTTGCCTGTTATTGTTATATATAATAATTACGTAGATTTATCTCTTTCCCCTTTTACCCTCCCACTCTTGTAAACTAGGCTGTGTAAAATTGAAGCACTATTAACTTATTGGCGGTTTGTACATGAAGAAACTAACATAACCAAAATAGCTTCTTCTGGTGTATGTTTCAGTGTTTCTTTAGGAGCGGTATCTTTGTTATTTTGCTGATGTGATTTTTTGTTTGATTTGAGCCTTTGTTTTTATCTTTTCCTTTTGTAGGAAAGAATAACTTAGTTTACTGGTTATATTTTTATCACTAACAAGTAAACAAAGATAAATTGACTTTATTAGTAGTTAAAGTAATTAGTTTTATAATTAAAAAAAAAGTGATTAGTTTTATTTTTCATTTATTATCAAATTTTTTTATTCATTGAAATTTTTTATATAAATGATAAATAAAAAGTCGATTAATGAATCTTTATATTTTCAAATAATTTATGATTTATTAAACGGAGATTGTAATAGTAATAAACTACATAATGATATTTAGTTTTTATCTGTTATAATATTTGTTCTAGATGTTAGACATTCTATTCATGGATATTTTCAAATGGATTCATTAGAACGTTGCTTTGATAAGTTTGACTATTTTCCAAGTAATGTATTTATTGAGATTTGCCAAAATTTTGTATCTTTTCAAACTCTACTAAAATATTAAAAAGGTTCAAAATAAAATGAATAATGAACATTTGTTTCTTTTTAAAATTTTAGGAATCGATTGTTTTTAATTTTTTGTGAAGTTTAACTTTCGTTTCTTATTTTTTAAACAAAAATAAAAATACGCTTAATTATTGATATCTAATAATTATATCTTACGTAAAATTTAAAGATTATATTTTATAAATAATAAATTAAATTATTTAATTTTTATATAATATTTATTGAAACTATTAGTAGAAATATGTTAATAAATTAAAACAAATAATAATTTAATTTTTACTATATTTTTAATTATTAAATAAATTTTATTTAAAATTATTTTTTTAATTTGAATTAATTATAAATTTAAAATAATTAATATTGAATTAAATTATTTATATTTATTAATCATTATATTAAATAATTGAATAATATAAATTATATCAATAAAAAACAAATATTTTATAATTTATGAAAATTAGAAAAATCAAAATAAACATAAAAACTAAATAATTTTCTAAGAAATCAAAGTTTTTTGTATTGATCTTCTAAAATAAAAATAAAAATAATTCTTGTTTAAAATATTTTGTTATATCTCTTAATAGATAAATGATTTAATAAAGAAATTAAAACAATAATTAATCTAATCAAATATTAATCTTGAAACATAATCCAAAATTAATAATGCTTAAATAAAATATATTGTTTTGAACACAATCTTTCAAAATTATGTTTAGATTCAATTATAAATAATTGTTTCACTAAAAAGAGTTCTGGCCTATTTATTTTTTAAATTTAATTAAAAATCTCTTTATATAAATTTATAATTTATAATTTATAATAAAAATTGATCTTTACAAAGATTTGCATTTCTTGTATGTATTTACTTGATTCTTAGTATACTTATTGTTAAAGTAGATGTATTAACTTAAATGTTTCCAATGTTTAAACATTTTAATTTAGAAAATTAGTTAAGATGTACTCTTTTTAAGAATTTTAAATTTTAGAAAATGAGTTAACATATACTATTTAACAACTATGTTATGAAATCCATAAAATTTTAATAGTAAAACTAAATAACTAGATAAGTATGCGACAAAAATAAAATAAAGTCGACGAACTTTCATGATGTATAAAAAAAGAAAAAAATCAAAAATAAAAAAAGGAGAAATTGTTGCCGCACAAAATCAGCACTTTTTAAAGACCCTTAATACTCATACTTGCATGTTTATAAATGATTTTAATTTTTCAATCAAGAAATCTCATAAATCCTTGTATCAATTTTTATCTCTATCGATTTTCTTTCCTTAAAAATTCAGAAATATTTTAAAAACAATGCCTATTTCACTTAAAATTAAAATGTAATTATATCTTAAAAATGTAAATAATAGCAATAAACAATAACCTTAAATATTTGAGAATATATGAAACAAAATTAAGGGTGTGTTATTCTTTTTTATATAAATTAAACTTATCTAGTTTATCAATTTGTTTGTTTTAATCTAGGACTATAAACGAAAGACATTTTGTAATAAAAGTCTCAAAAGAAGCATAGTTTGTGCTTACTAATCCTGTTATATTAATATACAGATAAATATTACAAAACTTTTCCAATATAAGCTATAGCTATATTCTAATATACCTTTTAAGTATGGAGTCTTTTACTAACAAACAAGAAAAGGAATAGTAAAATTCCATTTCAAATCTCTAGAAATACTATACGTTAAATACGATACTTCATCTGTACATCAAATTGTTTGTTCTAGTTATCCCGTTCTAATCTTAGTCCATTAAATCTCATACATTTATGTAATGTCTACGTAAATGTATGAATAAAATTTAATGGAATATAATAGAAACAGAAAATTTAATCTCTTTCCATTTAGGATTGTAAATGAAAGGGATTTGCATTTAAACAAAAGAAATACCGTGGTCCCTTTTGCTTACCAGTTCTCTCCTGGTCCTCGGATTAAGGTTGAACAGGAGTACGGAAAATATGCAAAACATCCCCTTGACGAGCTTTGACTTGTGTAAATACGAAGGAACAGAAACAATACAGCAATGAACAGTTATTAGATACTGTGGACATTTCATTACTAAGTGGTTCATATGGGTAAATGTGCAAATACATGGGAATTGATTAAACAATATTTGATAACAAGAGAAGAGTACACAAAGCAGGAAATATACGACATGATATTTTATAGAGCCGAATTTTACCCTAACCTCTTTTGAAAGGTATCAAGTTGTGTTATTATTTATAATATTACAATAATTTTTTTTCAGAACAATTCCAATAATATTTTAAAATCTAACGAAATTAGATTTACATCAAACATCAAACATTTGGCCAAGTGTGATTTGCACCTCCATAAAAAGGTTATTTTTAGTATTATTTTGTACCATATTTTTTATTAACTTTAAAATATAAAGTGGTGCTAGAAATAATGGTAAAATTGTATTAGATATTTTATAAAAAAAATCGTGTTGTAAATTGCACTTTTGCTTGTAAAAACATTCATGGCGCAAAGCAACTCTTGACATATATGAATGATGCATGACTTGATTAAGTGACTCCAGGGAACTTCAACAACTGGGAATCTATGATGACCATGCATTTACCGATACTTGTCAAAATTGTCTGCTCTTAATACTATGAAAGTATTACTTAATCTAGAATTTTGAATGAACCTGCGCTTTGGTCGAGTTAAGTCATCGAAGCAGACATCCGAGTCCACACTTTCAGCAACTGCATAATATATTGGGCTATAGTATAAGTAACATAAAACAAGGAAAGACCATTATCACAGAATGAAATCTTTAATGTTTCCCTAGTCTCGAATAACTTTCGAGTTGACAATTCAGTGTTAGGTTTATCTAAGATTTCAAATTCTTGTGAATAGGGCTGCAATAGGTCAGATTGAATTAAATCAAAGATGGATAAATCCGACCTAAAACTCGATCAAGGCCAAAATTGCCGAGTCTAATATTTGCGAAGGAAGTGAAAGAGAGAATATCCTATAGACCCCGAAAATTTGGTACTCTTGGATCCAATTTGAGTGAGCAAAAAAGAAGAGTCAGATAACCATTCATTTCTAGTGAAACACTGTATGTGGTCATAGTAAAATTAGGCACCCCAAGTTAATAAACCTAGTAGTAGAAAACATGCCATTCAAAAGCACCTGAAGAAAGACAAGCTTCCATCTTGAGTAAATGTCAACAAACACAGGACAGGGCCTCGTGTCGGTAAAGAGAAACTTCGGTATTTCACAATGGTTACTGGACATTTGCTCTTCCTGCCAATTCGATGGCGATATTAACGGGACAAGACATCTAAATCACATACTCCAGATTACACAATCCTGTACATGTCATTCATGAGCATTGGGTTGAATGTGACTATCAGACAGTGAATATAATTAGGCATTTTCTATAGAGGGAACACACTTGTGCATCGCCACCGAAAAGTGGATGATCAGTGTGATTGGAGGGTTAAGAGAGAGAGAATTTTAGGCCAATTACAAAGATAGATACGTAAGAGAAAGTAGGCCAGGGGCATAATCCAGAAAGTAATTCAATTAACATTATTTTAAAAAAAGATTTTCCAAAAAAAAGCCATTATTAAAAAAAAGATGAGCTGGTAAAATGAGGAGACGGAACGGAATGATACGTGACAGTTTCTGCAAAATGCACGCTAGATTTTGAAGCAGGAGCCGAAGCATGAAAGTCGAATGGTGTACTTGCAACGTGAAAACGAATACACAATTTTAAGGGAACTCCATATATCACTCGAACGCTAAAGACCTTACCTGTTTATAACTCCCACACCCTCGTGGTCTTATCCATGGATGATGATGCAATGTACTGGTTGTTTGATGTCAGGTCTTGAAATACTACTCAGATTCGAAAACTTTTGTTGTAAACGGTACATAATTTATACATAAAATCAAGGAAAGAGTATATCATAATTATATATTGAGGGAGGATACGGTCCCATGCAAAGTAGGTTTGTGATTGTTGCCGTTTGTCATACTAATCACAGTTCAGATCATTGCATGCAAATAACAAGTACTCGCAAGCCAGGTGTCCAATACAGATAGTCATATAAAGAAAGGATTATAGTGATGATAAAGCAAAACAGGTCTATTTGGACCACGGAGATGCATGCAAAAAAATGAAGGACCACATAATCGTTCCAGCATTTGTATGATATAATCTAGATGAGAAACATGGCACATCTACTAGAAACTTTCAAAATCAGAAAACAACTCCAAACTATTAACTCAAACCTGTAACGTCTTCCTCTCCCTGTTGCTGTGCAACTTTCCTTTCCCCTGATTCTGTCACCTGTGGCTATTCCTGAACCTCCTGCTTTTTGTGCAGGCTCCCAATCGGATTTTCCCTCACTACCCTCACTCACCTTACCCTCCCGCACCTTGGATGTCACCAAGCCACCAAATAAGGGTCCCTCTTTCTCGAATCCTAAGAAGAGTTGGAATCATGTAATAAGAGTGGAAGGAGACGCAGCACTCCATTACTCCCCACCTAAGGAAGAGCATGGCAATGTCATTGTTGCGTCAGATTTGGAAGTTTTGCAGGAAGGAGCTCGATCATGAGAGGCTTCACTGGTGGGGTTTTTTCAAGAGAAAAGACCCCCATTTATGGTGCTGCAAAATTGGGCAAGCACGGCATGGAAAAATAAAGCCTGATAGAGGTACTGTTAGTTGGAAAAAATCTAGCTTTATCTACCTTCTCCTCTAAGGCTCATGCCCTTAAAGTCCTCAAAGAAAGACCTCGGCATGTGATGAACCTTCCATTGTTTCTCCAAAGTTGGCAGACGAGGTTTCCAACCTGAAATAGAAAAGCTTAAGTCAGTTCTCCTATGGGTCAATCTGTATAATGTACCATTGGAATACTGGACTACCAAGGGCTTCAGTATGATTGCGGGCCTTAGTATGGTTGCAAGTTATTTGGGTTAGCCTCTTTGTATGGATAACAATACAACAAAGAGAAAGAGATTAGGTTCTGCAAGGCTATGTACTACAATGGATATCTCTAAGGATCTACCTGAACAAATTCTGATTATGAGGTTAGGGTTGAATGGTACTTTGTATGAGGATACTATTATAGTGGATTACCAATGGAAGCCTTCTTTGAAGTTACAAGGTAAGAGATGGATGCCAACTGGCAAAATTTTCAAGAATGGAAGTTATATGGAACTAATGGGTTTATATCAAGATGAGAAGGATGGGAAAGTTGAGCAGGTTTTATGTCAAAATATGTCCCAAGTAGAATTAGTCATAAGTGAACAAAACAAGGTGAATAAGGCTGGAGGTGATGAGCTGAAACAAAGCCATGAGGGATCCAGAGTTGATTATGCTTTCCCAGTTTTAGAAGGGGAAATTTAGAATAGACAGACTATGGAGACAAGCTCATTTAAAGAAGATTCTAAGGAAAACAAGCCAACTATGCTTGAGGGGAAAAAGGTGATGATTTGGAGGCAACCTCCTCTCCTTCTACATCAAGCAACGATGAAGGAAAGGCAGTGGCTGAATAGTTTACTAGTATCAATCGGAGGAAAGGTATTAGGAGCAAAGGCCAAAGCTCCAAAACCATTTCTTTATGATTTTAATTTGGAATGTTAGTGGCTTGAATTGCTCCAAAAAGCTTTTGGCCCTAAAGGATTTTTTGGCTAAAGAAAAATTTTCAGTTTTTGCTATTTTGGAAACAAAAATTAGACTGGAAAATCTCAACTTTCTTAATAAGTTAGGTAACAAGTGATGGTTTCTCTCTAATCATCAAGCTCATGCTTATGGAAGAATTGTTGTTGGGTTTAATCCTCGAATAGTGGACATTGAGGTGTTTAAAATGGAGATGCAGGTCATCACATGAAGTGAAAGTTTGTAGAGCAGGTTGTTTTTGTCTCGGTAGTTTATGGTCTTAACCATGATTTTAAGAGGAAGGTTCTTTGGGAGAGTTTACTGAGTTTTCAAAGAAGAGTGGTAAGCCTTTGGCTCATATTAGGTGATTTCAACTCTACTCTCTATAGAATGGAAGCAGAGTGGCATTTCTTTTTTAAGGAATTTCTCTATTGATTTTAAGGAATGTGTTGATCAGCTAGGAGTTCTAGATCTTAAGGCGACTGACCATTTCTTTTCTTGGAGTAATAAGCAAACTAATGAATAGTCTCTAAGGAAAAAATTAGACCAAGTTGTGGTTTAACCAGGAATGGTTAGAACAATTCCCTGAAAACAAGGCCTCTTTCTTGGACCTCAGATTTTCAGATCATACACCAATGTTGGTGGAGGATTTGTTCCTAAAGGTGGAGCGTAGCCATCCTTTTAGATTCAACAATTATATGGTCAATGTAGAGGGTTTTCGGGACTTCTTGAGGGAAGGGGTGACATTTAGTGTTAATGGAACTCTCTAATTCAAATGTGTGCAGAAGCTTAAACTAATCAAAGAAGGATTAAAGTCACTAAAGAGGCAGATAGGAGAGAACACTTTCCAATTGCTTTGCAGTGATAAATGTTGCAATGCATGCCTACAAATGCCTCGACGCCGTTGGTACTGATCACCATCTCTGACACTTGAGTTGTGTTCTGTGAGTTGATGGCAGGTGAAGATTCTTCAAGGAAATAAAGCAATTAAATGGAATAAAATTGACTCCAAACTAGCGAGAGATTTTATATCATCATGCAACTATTTAGAAGCAGATTTGCATGCAGGAAAGATGAGGTAGGAGCAAAAGTATACGAGCTAATGAAAATCTTAGCTGAAGTGACATATGCCGGTGCTCCATCTCACACAAATGGGAGAGTGGACTTGCAGATGGAAGCCATCGCACTCACTTAGTGTAGGAATTGTATAGAAAGATAAGTTTAAAATAATCCGAAAATGCATTAATTGTCATAAATGTTCATGATGATTCTGTAGATGTGAAACAGAGAACAATATAACCTTTATGGTTTGCAAAAAGCAGGACCCTGTCTGCTGAAGTGCTTTGCCGGCTTAATATCTGCATACTCTCCCAATTTCTTGGCCTGCGAATGCAATTTCGGTAGCTGACGTATCCTTTTCCGTTGCATTTCCATTCTTCAATAGAAACAAGAAATTTCTTCATGAGAGAGAATGCTTTCAAGTTAGCTATCAATAATAAGTTAATAACAAACTTTAATGTACTCGTGAAATGTTAACTACTGCAATCAATGAAGCTTCACTTTCTACTATTTTCTCTTATGGGAACTAAATGCAATTCAAGATCATACATAACCTGTTCTCGCAAAATAAACTGCACAAGTAACGGCAAGATCAATAAAATTAGATTCTTTAAGTTCCGTAAGATTAAAGTCGAAGTGCTTGGTTTTGGCTGAATATAGACGTTTCTGCGTCGTTTAGCAATGAACGCTAGGAGTCTATACTAGCTAGGGTCGCTATCATTTAAAAACCAAAATCTATCAACTACAGCTCTGGAATATTCACTCGTATATTACGAATACTGAACGGTACAAAAACAAACAAAAAAACACGTGAAATATAGAATTCACGAGACGGTGAAGAGCACCGACCTCCGTTTTCCGATAGAGAAGAGGACGTGAAATGCCGACGTAATCTGGATCGGATCAGAACTCGCAATCGCAGGCTGAAGCAAGCAGCTAAACAATTCCAGATCTACACTCTGCTTCTTCTTCGTCATCGTCGTCTCGTCAATTCCGTCTTTATTTGCACTGTTAATGTTGTTAACGTCACCTTCTCCAAACCTGCTCTGCCCCTCGTCGATCGCCTTCAGCTCCGTCATTCTACGACGCTTCTTCCCCCGGATTCTTCATGAGAGATGGTTCTAACCACTAGTAGAACCGCTCAATGCATGAAAGTTTCGACGATGAGATAACGAAGAAAATGGCGGTTACAGGGCGAGCGAAAGATTTGAAATTCTAGAAAGCTGAGGCTTAACACTTAAGTGCTTGGGTGCTGCTTGTATTTATATGTTGGAAAATGCCTTTAATTTTATAAAAAAAAATAATGCCATATGTTTGAGTCCCATAATATATAAATAACAAAAAATTTAAAATAATAAAATATTTATTATATTATTATTTAAATATAGTTTTTTTTTGAATTTACTATTAACTTATAAGTTTTTTATTAAATTTTATAATAAAAATTAATGTCGATTAGAAAGAATTACTCATATTTAAAATTTTATTAAGTAAATATATAAAAATAAAGATTGAAATTTATCATAAAAATAAATTTATTTTGTGTTTTTCCTATTGTATATAAGTTGAAATTACAAAATAAAGTTATCAAAAATATTTCTTTTTTGGAATAAAATAAAATTAGTTATAAATAATAAATATTTTTTATTTTCAAATTTTGATTAAATAAAAATTTAAATACACAATAACTAAATTTATTTTATCATATAATATAAATTGAGTTGATTTAATTTTGTATAATTAGTCGAATTTAAAAAGCTTGTTAAGTCCACATTTAAATTTTAATCGGGTCTAAATTTTAAATTGGAAACCGATCAAATCAAAATTGATTTATTGATTTTGTACCGAATCCAGCCTAAGGCTTTTTGCCATGCCTAAGTAGATTAGCAAGTAATGCAATCCAAATCAACCGTAAACTTCTAACGGAACCCCTAATCACTACGTGCTTTGTAGGCTTTAGCGACGGATTTACATACTTTTATGGACAAGAGACTCAGAGACCCTTTCCACATTCAAGTATCTGAAATACTTTTCAACATGATCACGAAACAAATCGCTCACAACGAAGATTTTAGTTAGATTATTGTCCTTTTGGCAGAAATAAGCAAACTAAGTTCATTCTAAGAGCAACAAAGGAATGGAAAGAAAGCGTTGAAGGGACTGAGACTTCGGTAAGTATTTGGCTACTTTATTTTCATATGACTAAAAAGATTTGCTATTATTATGACTTAGAACTTGTAGAATCATCAACAGGATGCCAGAATCTGTTGGAGAACCACAGGGAATCAGCTTCCACAGCATAACCATCCTCGTTTCGATGCCAACTGTGGTGAGCATGAGTTCGGTTCTTGATGTCGAAAATGGCATGACCAAAACTGGCTTCACGGTAGGCTGAGTAAGATGGCTGTGGCTCAGTCATGCTGCAGCAGAAAAGAAAGATCAGACCCTGTTTAGGAGCATCAGAAAGCAGGAACAAATGATAGTTTATTGTAGTCCAACTACTGGATAGCCTTACTTGGTTGCTAAACCTTCGACATTGCCTCCGTCCCCAATCGTTATGTAAACCGGAGCAGATTGATCTTTAACAGGAGAGCATTTTCCATTGACAATGTTGTATGCAACATTGGATATGCGTTCCTGAAGAGATATCAGATGAAAATTATGATCAATAAGCAAAGCAGCCCCAGATGATTGACAAAGGAACATAATAACAAACTCGAGATTCTGACCAGAAAAAAATGTTTCATCAGAAATTTTGCTCCAACAGATGGATTCTTTATACCAACTAAAGGAAAAAGCTTTTAATCAATCGTTTCATTCATAATCAAAGTCTGTAAAATCCAGAAAAGTTGCAGTAAGAATCTGCAGGACGTGGTGGACTTACAGATCGCTCGTAGGCATGTACATGGCCAGCAAACACCACATCAACCTTGAACTGAACAAACCATGGTTCATACATTACTCTCATGGTTTCACCTTCCATATAGTGATAGTTGTAACTATTGTACCATGGGGAATGCATAAGCACAATCAGCCATGGAGTCTCACTTCTATTAACTTTTGG
>JAOTAX010000197.1:39435441-39453879 GCA_025629825.1 Erythroxylum guanchezii
GGTCCCTTTTTATCCGTGGACGCATCATTGAGTCAACACAATTTCTTCCACACAGATTCAGCGCTCGCTTCCCCTCAACTTCTCAATTCTCAGCCGAGTTCAGGGGACTTTCAGACGTCTTGCCATTCTTTCCAACTGAGGGAGGTCACTGTGTTTTAAAGATTGCCTGCTTTTCCCTCTTAGGAATGAGTTGGTTTGTAGCCTTTTTTAAGTAGTTAGTGCCTGGAGTACTCATAGGTTAGGAGTGTGGCTAGTAGCTTTGATCCTAAATATTTTTTTTTAGTGTTTCTTAGCTCCTGGATTAGACCTTATTTTGTACATTTGTTTGGTTTTTATTAATTAATACTTTACTGATATATATATAAACTGCTCCATTATTTTATTTAAGTGTGCCCGTAAAAAATAAATCCAATCAAACAACTAGCGATGGCGATTGAGATGACGACTGACGATGGTGATTGGCTGGCGAGGTGACGGAGACCAATTTGAGATGACTGGTGGAGAGACGAGAGAGAAGGAGGCTAATGCTGAAGAGAGGAGGCTAATGAGAATCTAGCAAGGGGAAGAAGGATTATCGGAAACAATCTCTCTATTATGTAGGAATAAAGTTGTATATTATTAGACCTTTTCATATTTTACTTTATTATAAAATTTTAGACTGAATGTGATGATGATAATAATTAGTACCAATTAGTAATCTTGTTTCAGCCAAACAATAACCCTTTATTGAATTACCAACATTTTTTCAATCTATACTATAACCTATGTTCTAAGTAACTCACTTTAAAATAGCAATACAACCAAACTCATTGAATCTATCATTATAGCATAAAAATTTATAATTGTTGCTTTTAAATTTTTTAAAATAAATTAATAAATATATATATGCAATAATTTTAATATAGCATAAAACTTTATAATTGTTGTTTTAAAATATTTTAAATAAATTAATAAATATGTGCAATAATTTTAAATTATATATTTTTAAAAAATATTTAATAATTTAAAGTTAAACAACAAAATTAAATTAAATAGTATATCAAATTACCCCACTCCTAACCAATTATATTTTAACTTTTAAGGTCTCTCAAATAAAGTAGCTCTCTAGTGAGTTCCTCGACATATTTTTATGTTTAAAATTAAAATTTTCAAGTCGACTTGGTACAAGGTCAGTCAGTCAACGCTGCAAAAAGTCAAGATCGATGTGATATTGCAACTATTGTTGACTGATCATCACGATAATGCACCGAATAATCATCCGTCCCACAGGAAATTTCCAAGAAACCACGTGCTCCAGACGTCAACTTCTCATGAAACTTCCCGCTTTTGGTCGAAGGTCATCCCCTACTCAACGGGTTTATCATGTCTCCACCCATTATACCATATCTCATTACACCACTTTTCACAATGCATTACACTCTAAAAAGTAGAATACTAAATACTAACATTCATATCATATTTCTATTTTAATAACTCACAATATATGTCCCACATAAATAAATATATTTTTTTTAGAAAATATTTTCTTTACATTTTGAAATATTTTATTAACAGTTAGGACTAAATAGTTTTAAAATTTTAAACATAAAACAATGTTATTTTCTTAAAATTAATTAGTTAAATACAAAAATATATAATATAAAATATTATAATCATTATTACCTAAATTCAAAATAATTTATTTCATTATTTTTACTCCAACACATAATAATACATGTCCATCGAAATCGAAGTAATAATATGATAAATACTAATTTTCATTGTCATTGCCTCCAAATTGTTCCTAAATATGTTTTACCAAATCTGGTCGAAGTTGATGATGAACTTCTTGGTCACTTAGTTCGGCGTTCCTTTCTAGGTAAATTTGAAAATCTTGGAGGGGACCTTGAGTTACAGGGATGGTAGGACAATCATCATCATCATGCCAGTTTTCTATTGCATTTCCTTTATCTTTGACAATCATATTTGTGTAATATGATACATGTGTACATTATATCTTTGAGTTTTGATCTATGCCAAAACCGAGCAAGGCCACGTATAATAGCCAACGAGATTGAAGTACTCCAAATGCTCGCTCGATGTCTTTTCGTGCAGCCTCGTGCATTTGCTTAAACTTTATTCTGTTGGGATCCTTTGAGATTTGAAACTCTTCACCAATGTTGCCCACTCAGGATATATACCATCTGCCAAATAATATCTTTTTTCTATATTGTGAGTCATTTTATTAAAAAAGTGCTCTAAAAGCAATTATCTTTAATATTTATTGAACAAATTATTTTATAATTAATAAAGACATTTTTTATTATTTCAATATTCATATATTTATGGATTTGATGTTGATCTTAAATTAATTTAATGAAGTCCTTTATACAAAACATAGCGTAGATGAATCATAATGAGATTCCTATCATATGTAATTCTGTTAGTATCTAAACTTTCCTTAGTCATATGATTAATGAGATGGGATATCATTAATTCAGATACACTAGCATATGTTATACTCCTTGATTTGATCAAGCAGTAGATCTCATAAGCTTTAGATATGAGTTATTTAGAGTTAACATGTGGATACTTACTAAGGGTAGTACGTACATTGGATTGACCTACTACGAGACAATTATATGAATATTCTAGTCCAGTGTCAATGATAGTCTCATCATAATAATGATGCAAGTATCATTTGACTTGAGGTGCTCAATGACATCTCGGATACTGATCCTGTGCTTTGACTCCATTCATTAGTGTCTTTCAAGGGTTACTCATAAGGTGGTAATTGGGTACATCTTGAGGTATTCGGAAGTAATTGAGTAGTCAATAAAAGATTCACCACTCCTTATAGAAGGAGATGATACCCACGACCTCTTGTCAGGGTCATTATTCAAGAGTCTTTGGCCAGAGCAGATATATGTCATGAAGAGAGTCTGCAATGATACATAGACTAATGAGATCATCGAGATAAGATCTAATATCACTTGGATTGGATATGACGTGGTCAGTCTAGTGGGAGTTGACACTTTGACCATATTCTGAACCAAGTGGGATATAGATGGTAAAAGGACAAATTGCATGGCAACATTACCTATAGAAGGGTTCGTAATTAAACAACTGACTTTTCGGTCAATTAGGGGTCATGACGTGTTGCTAGATACCACTCTTGACATACTTGAATTAAGTGTTAATTACAGTAGCCAACATAACCGAGAACCTAATGGGTCACACATATAAGAAATCCGAAGAATGAGTAAAATAATATTGAATGGTGATTCAAGATATGAGAGATCATTTCGGGATTGTATCACGATGTAATCATGGTAGAAAACGTTACATGAAATGGATTAGAAACAAGTGTTGTTGGTTGCCAATTTGGTCATTAACTTCCCAAAACTTCCATTAATGCATTTTATTCATGGTGATTAACTTCTCATCACTTTCGTTAATGCATGTTATTTATGACCATTAACTTCTCATAACTCTCCATTAGTGATGGAGGTTATAAAAGGCCAAATGGTGCAGAAAATAAAGATGATTTTCGTGCATCTTATATAAGACACAAGTGAAAGAAAAGTTCTTTCTTACACACATACTTTTTTTCTCTCTAACTATCACAAAAGTTATTGTCTTTGCTAGCACAAAGAAAGAATTATAACCATCTCCTAATGAAGTTTCACCCTTCTATCTTCGTGTGGACTTTCATTAGAGACGGTCTAAATTGATTATTGTAGTTTACGACAGCCCAACACGGAGAAGACTAAAGAATGAAAGAGATCGTCACAAAAGTATGTAAACATCTTATATTTCATGTTTTTGTTTTCTATATCTATATGCACGAATAGATCGGATTTTCGAGGTCCCGTTTTATTTTCTATTATGTATATTTGATATATATTATATATGAGATGTATGACTGGAACCTTACACATTTAACGTAAATTGAATATGAGGAGCGTGCCCTTGTAATACATCATTAAATAGTGGAGATTGGTTGAGCACGTTGACGTCGTTGTTAGTCCCTGCCAGTCTAAAAAATGCATCCATATCCATAAATCCGATGATGCAACTGCTTCTAGCATTATTGTAGGAACTCCTTGATCACCTTGAGTAAAGTGACGTTTCCAATCGATTAGGCAAATTTTCCACTGCCAATGCACGCAGTCAATGCTACCAAGCATACCTGGAAAGCCATGACGCTATGTTTGAATTTGAAGTAAATGTTCGACGTCATTAATGTTAGGCCTTCTCAAGTATTATTCGCCAAAAAGTTGGATCACACATCGGCAAAACTGTGATAAACACTCAATTGCAGTGCTTTCACCAATCCTTATATACTCGTCGAATTGGTCAGCTGGTCCTCCATACGCTAACTGTCGGATAGCTGCAGTGGTTTTTTGAAGAGGAGAAAGTCCTTTTTTACCGATTGCATCAACCCTCCGTTGAAAATACTCTGAACAATTTTTCAATGGATTCACCAATTTGAAGAAATAACTCTTTTCTCATTCGAAATCTTCAGCGGAATATATCTGATGGATAAACTGGATTGTCAGAAAAATAGTCATTGAAAAGTCGAACATGCTCGACATCACGCTCTCGATTGTGGTATCTTTGAGGACGGACATTAGAACTTCCAGATGTCTGCTGCCTTTGCAACTGATCTAATAACATCAAAAGTTGATCATCAGTATCGTTCATCATCTCATCTTACAAAATGTTTTTAGCTTCTTCTATAAGAGAGGGATCAAGATATTGAGACATTGTGGAATATTTTGATCATATTGTTACAATGTGTGTAGTCTCACTAGTTTTAGATACGTACTTTTATAGATAGTTTTCAACGTCTAATTTTCCAACGGCTAATTTTTTAAATAATACCAGATATAGCTAAAACCTAATTGCAGGTAAAAGACTAGATAAATTAATAAATTGATATTGCTGAAACTCAATTGTGGGTATAAGTGAAGATAAATTAACAAATTATTATTATTTATTTTAAATAAAAATATAAAAATAATTTTGTGGTTGGAAATGGCCTAAAAATAAAAATAAAATACGATAAAATAACATAAAACTACAAATGAACAAAAATTAGACGACATGAAGTTAAATTAAAATATTACATGATAAAATAAAACTAATCAACATTGGAATGAAAATTACATTGACCTAAAATTAAAAACTGCATAAAATTAAAATTACATTACTCTAGAGAATATTATATTTGGCCTTTAGGAGGGAACACGTGCTCATGAATTTCATGCTGTTGCTCGGTTATGCCTGTGGTATCCTTCAGTAGTATTTCATAATCATTTTAGAAATTATAACTTTCCAACTTGCACATTTTCCTCCTTTTGTTGTTTTATCATGTTCCTAATTTCCCCAATCTGTTCATTCTTGCTGTCACTTACCTTCGACTTCCCTTTCTCTTTCCCTTCTTTGCTGCTTTTTGACCTATGGAGCGAACTTCTACCTCACTATCATCGAAGTCGAAACTTGTATCCACATTGGATGAAGAAATATGACCCACTTTCATCGGTCGTTTTCTTTTTTGAAGAAGGCTGCATGAGATTAACCGCTTTCCACTTCGAATCATCTTTCAACAACACCCACACATGATTAAATACAAAATGCTTCTTATTATTCTGGTGGAAAAGCTCACGAGCACGCTATTTCAATTAGTCATCATTCCACCCCACTATGATGCTCTCCAACCAATCTGTTATAGTATTGGTTGAATTCATTGACCATCTAACTCAACCAATGCCATTGTGATTTCACAGCTTGATCCTTTCTGGCTGGGTCGGAGTTTCGATTCTCATTGAAATTGTTGGTGACCCGTTTTCAGAAAGATTTTTCACTTTGAGAGTTACCCACAATGCTCCAGTTGAATATTGTGAGCCAAGCGCTTGCAAGCATTTTGTCATCATCGATATTCTATGAAACCCGTTTGCCATCCATTTCTCCCACCGGTTCATTGGTGATATTTTCGATCCCACATTGTGTTGAATATGGTGGTAATTAAGAGTTCGAAATAGGTCCGGTCGGTGTTTCTTGCTCAATACTAAAATCAACATCTTTCATCATCTGACTTGGAGTGTTTGGACTGCCATAACTCATACTGGAATTATAATATCCTAACGAATAATGATTTGTCATCGCTGGATTAAAATAATTCGGAGCCAGATACATAGAAAATGGATATGAAAATTTTGGTGGATGATTGGAACTGGGAAAATTTGGAGAATATGCATGACTTTGCATATTTGTAGGAATAGAATAATAAGAAAATTTTGCAACATTTTGAAAACTTTGAGAATTTTGATAGTTTTGGCTTTGTGAAGAAGAAGAATTTTTCACGTTTGGAAAATTAAATATATTTCTAGAACTAGGGACGAAGCCATAGTGAGGGCAAGTGGAGGCACTTGCCCCCACTGATTCCAAAAAATTTTACATGAAAAAAATTATTATTTTAAATTTTGAATCTATAAAAAAATTAAAATTTTGCTCCCATTAAAAATTTGCCTTTACTAAAAAGTTTTTTTGCCTCCAGTAAAATTTTGCCCTCACTCAAAAAAATTTATGGATCCACCCCTGTCTAGAACTATTGAACTTTTCATCCATAATGAGAAAATATTAGAACTTTAGAAAATTTTGAGAAGAGATTGAATAAAATAAGAGATGGAATAAAAGAGTGAGAAATGGAAATTATTTCAGCAATATTTATAGAAGAAATTAATCTGTTTGAAATTACTATTCAAATGAACAGTAATTTCAAATGGCTGAAAAATAATTACCGTTGCAATGAAATGACTTTTGTCATAAAGTTAGCTATTGGAAAAAAAAGGAACGTTGAAAAAAACGGCTATTAGCTAAAATGTTGGGACATTGGAGGACATTTCATTATCCATATGATGCTCCTTGTACATGCAGCACTAGTGCACATTCTCCAATGCATTGGAGATGCTCTAATGGACAATCGGCATTAGAAATGCCGACAATGAACAAAGTGACACAGACTTGATAACCTTTTTCTTTTCTCGGGTAAAAAGTTACAATTTTTTTTCAATTTAAGAAAATTAAAAATTTTAAAATAGATTTAAAATAATTTCTATTATATTTAAGTTAAAATTTAACAAAAAACACACAACATAAATAATACACATGAATTAATTAAACATACATAATAATTAATCAAACGATTAGAATTTAATTTAATTAATTAATTCGGTATAAATTAATAATTTAAATCAAGTTTAATTAATTTAAGTAGAATATACAAATAAAGCTAAATTATTATATTAATAATATCTTATTAGCCCATATATAATTTTATGTCACGTATATTTCATTATTTTAAATAAAAATTAAAAGAAAATTTTCTTTTTAAATTATAAAATTAAAATAAATTAAAAAAATTTAAACATAAAATATATGTTTTTTATTTTTTTCTTGTCCTATTATATTTAAATAATTTAAATCGAATCTCAAATTTGACATTAATAAGCTTCTTTAAACTTAAATTTAATTAAAATTTTTGATTAATTTAAACTTAAATTTAGTAAATTAATTTTGATTTGATTTGATTTGACTTATATCATTCTTAATTGAAATTCTAGAAATTTCACTCCCCCCAAGCATGGAACGCTACTCTTTAAACAAATTGTTTTACGAGTAAGTGACCCACGAACTCTTAATAAAAGACCCAAAGATGGACGGCCCACGTACTAAAATTCGTTGAATAAGAAAAAGGTTCACCCACAAAGGGACCAGCAAGCCGGGATCATTGACGTTGACTTTGTCTTTGCATTAAAAACCAAAAGGACTCGATTACATCTACACGTGACGATCACATCTCATTCATTGTGTGTGTTGGGATTGCAGCCAAGACTTTTTAGAACACTCATCTTTATTTTATAATTAATCCAACTTTTAAAAATTAGACAAAAATTAAATTTGTTTGAAAAAATTTAAAGTTTAAAAGATTTTATTAGTATTAAAGTGTTATAAAATTGGTTAGAAATAAATAATTTTGTAATTTTTGAAATAAAATTAAAAAAATTATCTTTGATTTAAAGTTTAATTAAAAAATGTGAATAGAGTTGGTGAAAAATCTTATTTGTGAGGGATAAATTAGCAAACCAATTCAAATTTAAGATATGGAATGGATACTTCACTCTTTTTATGGCAGAATTCTTGGCACCATAGAGGAATCCTAAAGGACTTCTTGTTACCGACGGAGAGCAATGGATCGGGATTATCTATGACAGTAAAAGTTTCAGAAATTATCAATAATAATGAGTGTACATGGCAAGAAGCACCTATAAAGATCATTGATAACCTAGAACTTCTACTGTACCAATCAAATAGCTCTATAGCTGATTATTTGGAATGGTTACCTAACCATTCAAAAAGAAAATACTAATGGATCAGCCTATAACTTATTAAGACCTCCAACTCGGTGTTTGAGTTTGTGTTTTTATTCTACTTAAACTTATATTGTACTCTTTAAGCTCATTCAATTGGCAAATTGTATTTGGTTGAAGCCAAAGTTTCAATCCAAATAATTGCATGTTTCAAAGTTTTACACTCTCTGTTGGTCTTATGTACTATATGTGCAAATAAAAAGGATAAATTTAAATTTTAAAATTTTTAGTAAATGTATAATAATTAAATTGATTAAAAATATTAATCAAATAATCGAAATTTAATTTATTATAATCGTTAACTATATTATTAATGTTGCTATAAGCAATTTTATTTACAGATCAACATAAAACAATTAGATAATTATATAAAATTTTAAATTTTCAAATCTCACAAATTCTTGTTATTGAGTTTGGGAGGTTAGCTCGAATTATTTCCTTAAAATAATATCATTTTGGTTTAACTTTTGAAAATAATATTTTAGTTTTAAATTTAAAAACTCAAAACTAAAATAACATTATTTAGAAAGTAAAATTAAAACTAAATTATTTCGCATCGGCTTAAATCAGTCTCAACCCACTTAATAATTTGATTTTATTCGACTTAATTCGACCACTATCAAATTTATCTATCACTAATTTTTCTAATAAGCTCACTTTTGTTCTTTGGTATTGTTGGGGATGACAACTGTGCTTATGTATGACCAATTTGAAGTCAACAAGTTTAATATGAAATGTTTAAATTTTGGGTTTAATTTTTAATTTTCATGTTTTAAATCAAATTTCGGCTCAAGATTTGTGGCTTAGCTCTGTTTGAAACTAGAATATACTCCTTCCGATTCATAATAAGTGTCGTTTTAGAGGAATGCACACTTACTAAGAAAGTTAATGAAATATCTGATATATCCTTATTAATTATATGTTAAACTGCCTTGAAAATATAATCTGTGTAATTAAGATGTGAGAGAAATTAAAGGGTAATTTTGGAAGTAAAATTATAAATATGCATAAAAAGTCACAAACGACACTTATTTTGAATAATTAAAATCCTTCTAAAACGACACTTATTATGAATCGGAGGGAGTATCAAGCATAAGTTTGTTAAAATGATAGTATTTTGCTATTAAATTATAAAAATAAAACAATCAAGTTTGACTTTAATTCGACTGTATTTTAGATCACAAATTTTTAGCTTGTTCAAATCTTAAATTTAGGGATGACATTTGGGTCTGAACTCAACTTGTCCCGACTCAAGGTCAACTAATCAAGCTCAGGTTAATTGAGCCTCAAGTTGGGCTTAGGCTTGAGTTGCCCAAGCCCGGCCAACCTTGAAGCTCCGTAATTATAAAAATTGACATTATTTTTTATTTTTTTAATTTAAAAATAAACAATTTGAGCTAGCCTATCGTAGCCTGATTTGAGATTAGACCCATAAGTAACTCGAGTCCGACCCGCCCTCATGCTAGACTTAAGTATTGCCACAGAAGCAAAGAATGTCCAGTTAGTTTGGGCCGTCAATATCTTTGAAGGCCCTTGTTAAATAAATAACGTACTCACCAAAAGTCTGTCTTTGAGAACCACAAACAATTTGGAATAGCCCGTGTATTCCTGATAATAAAGTTTTTTCTTCATAAAAGCAAGTGAAACTCCAAATGTTCTTTTTAATTTTTTTTTTCTCTATGTTAATTGATAATTTTACGTTTATAGTATTATTCAAAAACAAAAATTATGATCAGATTCGATTAAATTTATTTTTGAAAATTTAAAATTAACATTATTTTTATATAATAAAAGAATAAAAATGTTACTTTATTTAATGATTGAAAAAAAATTAATTAAAAAATATTTTTAATTAGATTAATACTAAGTCACAGACGATTTAGGATTCAGGCCTGGCCGAATTTGATAAATTGCTTTCCATTGGCCCAAAATTAATACAATTGTATAATAACAACAATAACAATATTTCAGTAAAAGTTCGCTGATACATAAAGTCTGAATAAGTCTAGAAATACATAACTTTATCCTTAACCATAAAAGATCAATACAATTTTGTTAACCCAAAATAAATTTTGGTTTTTGAAGGTAATGAAATAGTTTGGGGCCTACTTTCCCTTTCCTATAACATAGGCCCAAAGTACGGGCCCAACTAAATTAAAAACAAACGTAAGTTCCTCCAACTTGGACAAGAAGTTTCCTTCCCATTTCTTCCTGCACAACCAACCAATCCAACACCCAAAAAGCAGGAAACTGTCCTATAAAAAAAACAAAACACCAGTCCCTAAACCGAGAAACAACATAGAACAGACAACCATATGTCACAACAAAAGACCCAAGTCCAAAAACTAACTACCATTCAAAACTTCCACTCAACGCTCTCCACGTTGCACGTTTTAATTGGATATCCCTTTCCCTTACTTCAAGCTACCCCAATAAAATATTTTTAAATAAGACTGTTAGCTTGATGACACCTCCATTCAGACTTTTGAATACCATACGGTATAGGGTATTGCGAGTTATACACAAAATTTAATTAAAATATTAAAAATAAAATTATAAAACAATTTTTAATTACTAATTATTATATATAAAATGAAATTATACTTATACGTATGAGTATACGTATACGTATACAAGAGAGTTGATATACGTTTTGATTGTGTTTATATATATGCTTTTGAGCTAAGCTTATTAGCTTATTGTTAGGCATGGCTCGTCCCTTCTCTCTCTTGGTGATCTCCTCCCTCCTCTTTGTGTCCGCTATTTCAGCGGAGTCGTTGACCTCGTCGGACGGCGAGGATCCGTTGATCAGGCAGGTGGTCGGTGGCGAGGAACCACATCTTCTAGGCGCCGAGCACCACTTCTCTCTCTTCAAGAGAAAGTTTGGTAAATCGTACGCTTCCCAGGAAGAGCATGACTATAGATTCAATGTCTTCAAGAGGAACTTGCGACGTGCCCAGCGTCACCAGAAGATGGACCCGACGGCGGAGCACGGCGTGACGCAGTTCTCCGATCTGACTCGGGGGGAGTTCAAGAGGCAGTTTTTGGGGCTGAGGAGGCTGCGGTTTCCTAAGGACGCCCATCAGGCGCCGATTTTGCCGACTGATGATTTGGCTGAGGATTTTGATTGGAGAGAGAAAGGAGCTGTGACTCCTATTAAAAATCAGGTATCTTTTTCATACCTTTCGGTCCATTCAATTCTGTTTGCTTTTCTCAACATTTGTATCATCTTTTAACTCTGAATGGTTATTTGTTCGATTGTGTTTAGGGTTCGTGTGGATCGTGCTGGAGTTTCAGTACTACAGGTGCTTTGGAGGGTGCCCACTTCCTTGCTACCGGGGAGCTCGTTAGCCTCAGCGAGCAACAGCTTGTGGACTGTGATCATGAGGTTTGTGAATTGTCCTTTTCCCCAAATTGTGATCGTCTTGTGCTCCATAGTTATTTAGCTTCAATTACAAGCGTATAATTGCATATTTAATGGAAATGTGTGTCTAGTTGGTGCAATTATGCTATTATGATCAGATTGCTTGAAGTATGATACTTGCTATGAGCTGTATACATCTGCGTTATTGCCAAAAGTTTCTGCTTAAGCGGTTAAGATAGAACAAGATTTTAATACTGATACGGGCAATTGCCACAATTACGGACTTTGTGGCAAATCCTTGCGGTTCCGGACCTGAATTTAGAACCATGGATTGATGCTCTCTTGTTGAAGTAGTAAGTTATTTATCATTTGGAGTGTATTGGACAGTGATTGCAGTCTGGCTGCAATATTACGTCCATGATTGCAGTTCCGGATCCAAATTTAAAACCATGGACTGATACTTCCCTGTTAATGTAGTAACTTATCTACCATTTGGAGTGTATTGGGTAGTGATTGTGATAAATAGTTTGAGTATTATTTCTGTTAGCATTACATGTTATGCAATATTACAGTCACTGTAGCGGTTCCGAACCCCAATTTAAAACCATGGATTGATGCTTTCCTGTTGATGTAGTAAGTTATCTACCATTTGTAGTATGTTGTGTAGTGATTGTGGTGGATAGAATGAGTATTACTTTTGTTGATGTTGTGCTTCAAAAATTAAGACTGCGTGTATCTACAGTGTGATCCAGAAGAGCAAGGTTCATGCGATTCTGGCTGCAACGGAGGGTTGATGAACAGTGCCTTTGAGTACACCCTCAAAGCTGGTGGTCTCATGCGTGAGGAAGACTATCCTTACACTGGTACTGATGGTAAGACTTGCAAATTTGACGAGAGTAAAGTGGCAGCTAAAGTAGCCAACTTCAGCGTTGTCTCCCTTGACGAGGATCAAATTGCTGCAAATCTTGTTAAAAACGGTCCTCTTGCAGGTACACGAGTTTTGGACTGACCTATATCTACAGTTTACACACACGCGGCGCGCACACACACATAATAAATTACAAAATTTCAAAAATTTCTAGATTTTTTTTATTTCTGTGTCCAACTTTTTAAAACTTTCAATTAAGTGTTTAAATTTTTAAAAAACAAATCCAAAAGATTGTCTTTTGTTAATATTTTATTGATATGATTGAAAAAGCACATAAAAACTAATATTTAAAGGAGTTATGTGACATCTTTCATGCATTATTTATAAACATCAAACAAGTGACCATCAATGTATATGTAATAAGAGTTTCAAAAATCATATTATCAAAACAAAGAACTATATATCTCGTTAAGTTTAGACATTTAATTGAAAACCGTGAAAAGTTAGACTAAATGGAGAAAAACAAAAAGAACTTGACACTTTTAAATTCGTTATCCTCTGATACCTTAAAAACCGAGCAATAGATAATTCTATACTTAACCTCTAATCTACAATTTGCCCATGAATGCAATGCAGTGGCTATCAATGCTGTGTACATGCAGACATATGTTGGTGGAGTTTCATGCCCTTTCATATGCTCCAAGAGGCTGAATCATGGAGTGTTGCTTGTGGGATATGGGTCAGCTGGTTATGCTCCTGTTAGGGCAAAGGACAAGCCATATTGGGTTATCAAGAACTCATGGGGAGAGAACTGGGGCGAGAGCGGGTACTACAAAATCTGCAGAGGTCGCAACATTTGTGGAGTCGACTCCATGGTCTCTACTGTTGCTGCCGTTTCTACCTCATCACAATGAGTGAGTAGGCCATTATTAATCCCTTCCTGTCATATGAATCAATCTGGGAATGTTGTGTACATAGGCTGGCTCTGGTATAACTATAAATCCACAGATAAACTTTCAATCTGTCAGGTCCAATGAAAGCATAGGATTGGAATTTGTTCGAGATTTCGTATGTATTTGGTTGGTAAGAACATTTGAATTGTCTTATTAAATGTTTTCAATTAAAAGTATTTTCTAATTTAAGACCATGCTTTATTTTCCTGTTTAAATAAATGCTTAGACAGTGACATCCTACCAAGTTGTGTTGAAAATAGAAATTGTTTTAGCAGATGTGTCATGACCTATTGTAGCATTAGATAAGATCAGTTGATATTTGGTTTGATAAAAGCAAAGTTGCGTATATAGAAATTCTTTTAAAAATTGGACCGATATGACCAATTTTTGATTCAATTTTTAATTTTTAGTCTGATTTAGTTTAATAATTATTATTATTAAAAATTAATCAATTTATTAATCAATTTTTATAAATTAAAATAAACTAATTATTTTTATCTAATAACTTTTTCTAATTAAAATTTATAATTTTTGATAAACAAAGACAAGTTTTTTAATCATTTAATTTTATTTAATTTTTAATATCAATTGAAACTTTTAAACTTTAAATATCTTCTTTTGTAGGTTTTTTAGTTTGATTTTTAAAATATTAAATTTTAGTACTAATGAGATACAATATTAATATCCATATGATAATATTAAATATTGTTCTAAATTAATTTTTAAAATTATATATTAGGTCTATAATTTTTACATAATTAAAATTTGATTTTTTATTATGATTGAAATTGAAAACCAAAATTTTGAATTTTGAACCAATAGTTCTATTTATTAAATTAATTTTAAAATTTTAAATATGATAAATATTTTTAAAAAATACTTAATACAAAATTTTTAATTTAAGATTTTGAGTGGATATTTCTTTTCATAAATTTTACTATACACTCCAAAGAATAATCCAATATAATTTTGTACAGTTTTTTGTTAATACAACACTTAATGCAAAAGACTGGATAAAAGGGAAGGCAGTTTAACATTTTTTTAATTTTCAAGAATAAATAAATGGAATTTGAACAAATCAAATTCACTGATTATTAGATAGCCCATAACTAGAATCACATGCAAAACTGCCTTGCCTAACTACTCTAAAAAGCTACCTATCCCCTCTAAGAACAGGTGAAGAAGCTCCGATCAACTCCCCTACCAGTTAAATACCAAATCATGGTCTAATCTTAATTCAGAAAGCAAAAGATCAACATAAAATCGTACCCAATTAGCGCCAGACTCGATTCGCTTTGGGAGCAGCTAGATTTGACTCGATCTCGGTGCATTATTCATCTTCATCAGCAAATAATGCAAACGAGAACGGAATGAATTTGTACCCGTCTCCCTCGTAGAACTTGTTCTGGAATTCTACCCAGTGAAGTCTCAACGCAAGCAGGAAAGCGCTAAGAGTTTACATTACGAGCAACACCCCAACGGTCGCAAAAATAAAGATGATGAAGCCAACGATAAGGATGATTATGTTGTTGAATCTGTTTCGAACATTAAGTTCGGTATTATCGTCTCTATACAAGAGCAGGGAAAATCCAATAAAGAGAACCTACAGTTTGGCATAGGATGCATCTAACTTACCCGCAGCCTAAAATAAGGACCTTTTTATAGAATACACAAGACAACTCGGAGTGGGCTAGAATGCATAAAGAAAGAAAAGAAAAAGAATATTAATTGCACATTCATTTGTGAAACAGATGACAATATAACAAGAGAAAGAGACTAGTGAATCACTAAGGTTGACAAATTGTGCTCAGCCGGGTTGGGTCCAAGTTGAAAGAACCATAGGTTTAGAGGGTTGGTCTGAGCCAATTCAACAAAACGACATTTTTTTAATTTCAGCCCGAGTTTAATCAGGATGTAACTCAGCCCAACCCAGCTCGCAGCCACCCTGTGAATCATTTATACTATCAATAATAACACGCTTCCAAAGCCAATATGATAGGATAGAAACAAAATGATAATTCGAGGTTAGCAACCTCCAGAAGAGAAAGGAAAAGGAGAAACAAGATTTTGATTGATATCTTTTTTGCCTTACAACTGAGCTGCTACTAGCCCTTTTAAAATAAACAACTTCAAAACAGAATTCTAATAACAACCAGCAACGTTATAACCACTTAAAAGGAATCCAAAACAAAATTCAATAACAGATGTCAACTTAATGAGTCATTTCGGTGTTTTCAGCTGTGATCACGTTTTATATGGTCAAGTAGTCTTAGGCCCATGCAGGAGCCTTGGTGACCCTTTTAGATTTAGGCCTCGATTTTATACTCTTGCTCCTACTAATTGCCCCTTCCTTTTCAACAACCTTGTCCTCATGGTTGAGTGTGCTCTTCAGTACATACACATCTTTTATTTCTTCATCCTCTCAATAAGTCTCCTCAAGTGGTAGACCATTCCACTTTATCAATACTTGCTCTTTCCATTTGTTGTTCTTCAAAACTTGGTGGCTGTCGATGATAGCCATTGGAGATACTTGTGGTTGGCCATTATAAGCCAATGGTGGTAATGGTAATGTTCTAGTTTCTGGCAGTTGATCACAATGTTTAAGTAAGCTGATGTGAAACACTGGGTGTATTTGAGAAGATTCAGGCAATTCCAATTTATAGGCCACCTCTCCAATCTTTGGCAACACCTTGAAAAGATCATAATAACGTCTACTCAACTTAGAACAAACGGTTCCTTTGACTGTCTTCTGGCGGTGAGGATGCAGTTTAACGTAGACAAAATCACCCTCCTTGAATTCACACTCTTGTCTATGCTTATCATGCTGAATCTTCATAGCATTTCTAGCTCGATTCAAGTTGTCTTTCAATTGACACAACGCTACATCTCAAGTTGTCACCTCACAATCAACAACCTCATTTGTACTTGTTCTTGGCTGATATAGTGTCACAGTTGGAGCTTCCCTGCCATATACAATAAAGAAAGGAGTAAAACCTGTAGCTGTATGGTAAGATGAGTTATAGTAAAATTCAGCCCATGGAAGATAATCAAACCACCGATTTGGATGATCCATTACAAAATATCTCAAATATTGTTCCAAAAAATGATTGACAACTTCTGTTTGATCGTCCATTTGAAGGTGGTAAGTTGAACTGTGTTTGAGTGTGGTTCCACTTGCCTTGAATAGTTGCTGCTAGAATTGGCTCATAAAAATTGGATCCCTATCACTCACAATTGATTTTGGCATTCCATGTAAACGATATACCATAGTAATGCACATTGTTACAACTTTGGCAGCATTAAACCCAGCTTTCATAACCCCAAAATGAGCATATTTCGATAGTCTATCAACATCAACGAAAATTACTGTATACCCTTCAGACCTTGGCAATCCTACAATAAAGTCCATAGATAATTCTTCCTAAACTTGGTTTGGTATAGTTAAAGGTTGTAACAAACCAGTGGGAACCCAAGTCTCATATTTAGCTTGATTACAAGTGTGGCAATGTTTGGTAAATCGTTTAACATCATCTCTCATTTTTGGCTAACTATACATACTAGCAATCCTAGCTATGGTCTTCTTGATTCTCCCATGTCTTCCTAAAGGTGTAGAGTGGAATTCACAAATGATGATATCCCTTAAATTGTTGACATTTGGCACCACTATCTTCCCACCCTTAAGTAACAACTCATCCTTGTAAGTATAATCATTGTTGGAACCAGTTAATAAATTATCTAGCAGGTTCTTAAGTTCACCATCCCTAAGAATGACAGCTTTTATTTCTGTAAGGATATCAAATAATGGAATTGAAAGTGCCAAAAAAGAATTGGATGGTTCCTCATTTTTCTCCACCTATCGAGATAATGCATCTGTAACCAAATTCTCCTTACCCGGTTTATAAACCACCTCAAAATCATAACCCAGAAGTTTGATGAGGTACGCCTGTTGTTCGGGTGTTTGTATGACTTGTTTCATCAAGCTTTTAAGACTTTGTTGATCAATTCTGATCACAAATTTCTTTCCCAACAAGTACTGTCTCCATTTTTTAACCGCTTCCATTACTGTGAACAATTCCCGAGAGTATGTTGAAGCAAGTTACATCCTGGGGCAGAGCTTTTTGATAAAATATGCCACTAGATGGCATCTTTGAAGCAATACGACACCAATCCCAATTTTGGAGGCATCCGTTTCAATGATGAATGTTTGAAAAATCAGATAAGGCTAATACTGGTGCATCAGTGAGAGCTGACTTCAAGTTAATAAATGACTTTTCTGCATAATCGTTCTAAGCAAAAGAGTTCTTCTGTAGCAATGATGTGAGTGGAGCTGCAATCATTGCATAGCCTTTAATGAACCTTCTATAATAACTTGATAACCCCAAAAATCCTCTCAATTGCGAAACGGTCATCGGCCTCGGCCATTCCCACACAGCCTTAACCTTAGATGGATCAGGTTCCACACCTATTCTTGAGATAACATAACCCAAGTATTTTATACGCTTCTGTCCGAATGAACATTTCTCAAACTTGGCATATAATACATTATTCTTTAGACAGTTCAAAACTTCCAACAAGTGCTCCATATGTTCAGAAATAGTTTGACTATAAACAAGAATATCATTAAAAAAAATTACCACAAACTTACAAAGGAAAGGCTGAAAAATCGAGTTCATCAACATCTGAAAGGTCGATGGTGCATTTGTAAGTCCGAAGGGTAAAGGTGTATGAGTATTGACCCTTATTGATACCACAGAATCTGCAATAGTTCAATTGTAGATATAGCAGAATCTGCAGTAAATTGTAGATATACGTTGATACCAGAGAATCTGCAGTAGTTCA
>JAOTAX010000197.1:39453979-39488083 GCA_025629825.1 Erythroxylum guanchezii
TCTGCAGTAGTTCAACATCTTAGCTGTTTAGATTTTTTTATACTGATTATTCTCCTTGATATTAGGGATTTCATGTATAGGATTGTTACTGCATAATTGTATTTAAATGTCTGTTTAGTGATTGAATAAAACACGATAGAATTCCTTTCACTCTTGTTCATTACAAAGGGCATGACTAATAACTCGAAATGTCCATTATGCGTTCTGAATGCAGTTTTATGGACATCTTCTTCAGCCATCCGCACTTGGTGATAACAGGATTGTAAGTCAATTTTGGAAAATATTTTTGCTCCGTGTAGTTCATTGAGTAGCTCATCAACCGTGGGAATTGGAAGTTGGTCCTTTATGGTGATTTGGTTCAAGGCTCTATAATCGACACAAAACCTCCAAGAGCCATCCTTCTTCTTGACAAGTAGAACTGAAGAAGAAAACGGACTTCTACTGGGTCTGATCACTCTTTTTTCCACCATCTCTTGAACCAATTGCTCGATTTCCTTTTTCTGGTAGTGTGGGTAACGGTAGGGTCGCACGTTCACTGAAGTTGCAGTGGGTAGTAGATGGATTTGATGTTTGGTGTCTCGTAGTGGAGGTAAGGTGTTTGGTGGTGTAAATATTGTAGAGAACTTGTCAAGAATTTGAGAAATTGGGGATGGCAGATCCGAAGTTTTAGCTATGGGCACAGTAATACTGGTAGTGTCATGGACCATTAATTGAAAGAAACCTCCAACTTCATCAGTAGAGTGAAGACGGTCCAACTGAGTATGATAGGTGGGCTCTAGCCCAAAGCTCTGGTTACCTTGTAACACCACACGTTGTCCCTGCCAATATAAATCCATAGTTAAGTCATGGTAATCCATCATCACTCGACCCAACAAGGAAAGCCACTGGGCGCCGAGCACCACGTCAGTCCCTTGAATTAGCAAAATGAAGAAGTCAATGTTGAAGGAGATATTATTCAGACGCAGAGGAAGATTTGGACACATCCCTTGACACTGCAACTCCTCGCCATTCTCAACCATCACCCGAAAGGCTGAAGAGGGAGTGATATCTAAATTCAAAAACTTAGCCACACGTTCTTGAATAAAATTATGCGTTGAACCACCATCGATGAGGACCTGGACCCTCTGACCTTGCAACATCCCTGTTAAACGGAAGGTGCTAGGAATTCGGTGACCTACCAAAGCATGAAAACTAATTGCTGGAGTATCCAATGGTGGAGTGGACTCCATTGTGTTTACCGCTGTTGATATCTCTATTTCATCATCCAACAGTAGTAAGAATAACTTCGACTTGCAACGGTGTCCTAACTGAAACTTTTCATCGCAGTCAAAACAAAGGCCCTTCTCACACCGTTCTTTCATTTGAGTAGCATTTACTTTTCGAATGGGAATAGAAGAAGTAGGAGATTAGCGTGGCCATGAGTTCGTCTTTGGCGTCCGCAATAATGGTGGAGCAGCAGGCATGATATTTGTTTGTTTGGAATTGTCCCATGGTTTGTACGAGTTCCGATTTGGCATTCGAGACTTAGACATTTTATCTTCTTGTAAGCGGGCAAGACTAATAGCCTGGTTAATATTTTGTGCGCGAAATGCTAATACTTCATGACAAATATTCGGACGAAGACCAGAAGTGAAATAGGTTAGGAGAAAAGAGTAGGAAGGCCTACAGTTTGATTTGAAAGGATTTCAAATTTGGGTTGGTATTCCAAAACTGAACGTGTTTGGGTGAGCTTTGATAGTTGTCCTTGGAAATCTTCAAACTCTATAGGTCCAAATCTTACCTCCAAATCCTTGAGAAAGGAATCCCAAGAACGAATTCAATTGTTCTGCTTCATCCATCGATACAAAGAGAGAGCTTCACCATCCAGATGGAAGGAGGAAATGGTGAGTCGTTGGTCATCACTAGTCTCATGATAATCAAAGAATTGCTGAGCTTTGAAAATCCACCCATGCGGATCAGTACCGTCAAATATGGGAACATCAAGGCGAAATGGTTTGAAAGGCAGACCGTGGCTATTTTGACGTCAGTTAGAGCTGTCACAACGAGCATCCATGTTTGAGAGTGAAGTGTCTTCGCTAACTAAAGGTTGTTTATTACGAACAGCTTGGTCGATTTTGGCCTCCATGGTGGTGAGTTTTGTTGTGAGATACTTTAAAAAAGATGAGAGGGCAGTCAACTGCTCACCATGAGAAGTTTGGATTGAGGAGAGCTTGGACACTGCTTCATCCAGTGAACGGAGTCGAGTGCCTTCAGCCATGGAAAAGTT
The DNA here is from genome assembly GCA_025629825.1 of Erythroxylum guanchezii. Lineage (NCBI taxonomy): Eukaryota > Viridiplantae > Streptophyta > Magnoliopsida > Malpighiales > Erythroxylaceae > Erythroxylum > Erythroxylum guanchezii. The sequence continues at coordinate 39,456,246 of JAOTAX010000197.1, forward strand.
AATGAAAGCACCAATTGATAGGACATAAACAAAATGCTAATTCGAGGTTAGCAGCCTCCAGAAGAGAGAAAGGAAAAGAAGAAACAAGATTTTAATTGATATCTTTTTTTGCCTTACAACTGAGCCGCTACCAGCCCTTTTAAAAGAAACAACTTTGAAACAAAATTCTAATATCAATCAGTAATGTTATAACCACTCAAAAGGAATCCAAAACAGAATTCAATAACAAGTGTCAACTTAATGAGTCATCTCGGTGTTTCCAGCTGTGATCACATTTTCTATGGTCAAGTAGTCTTGAGCCCATGCAGAAGCCTTGGTGACTGTTGAGACCTGTTATAATCAGCAATACAGTGGGAAAAGAAGGTTTAGGCAGACTGGTAATTTGGAGAGTGTGTAAGGATTTTGAGGAAAGATACGATGCTGAATTAGATAGTTAGTTAGAGAAGGGAATAAAAGATGTTGTGTGGGGGAGGAGTAGAGAATCATCACTATGAGTTTGTTATGAAAACTATGTACTGGAGAAGTTGACTAGCCCTCGAAGCTTAGCATATCAATATACGGAATTTCTTTTCATCTCCTCTTCTTTTCTTTTCTTTTTTTTCTTATTTGTTCTTTGCTTAATTCGCTTGTGCTATTGTTGATTACTGGATTGGAGCTTGTTAGGCTGTTGGATCCTAACAGTGACCCTTTTGGATTTAGGCCTCAATTTTATACTCTTGCTCCTGTCACGATCAAAACATTAAGAATGTGCCCTTTCTAAGAACTTGTTCGGTAGTACTTATTAATAGGAATGGAAAATAAAAAAACCTTAAACTTTTAAAATTTACATATTCATGCTGGGGATTCCATATATGTCTTAAAAATATGAGCAAGGTCCAATAATAGGATTAAATTTATAGATCTAGGTTGAATAGATTTCTGTCAGAATCAGAATAAAAAAATAAAAAAAATGAAGTTGAGACAAATTAATGCCATCAATATCGAATTGAGCTACCTTAGGGCCCAGAGTCGAAGGTAGGAAGCTGTGTTTGAGACTGCTCCGAGTACAAACTCAATTGTGTGTATCATCTGGTGAACAAAAACTTTACTGAATTCAAATTCTTCTTCATCATGGGAGTCATGGCTCACTTCCAATTGAAGAGACTCTTCAGTGCCCTGAATAGGTGTATATGACTGACCTTGATACCTCTGAATAAGATGGATATCAGAACATAATAAAATCAAAATAAAATGCAAAGTTCTTGAACATATAACAAAAGCAATTCGGAAATTGGGAGCAGCAGCCTTAAGTTTCGTGTTGTTTCTTCAAAATTAAAGGCTTTGGAAGCAGCATCCAGTGTACAGAAACAAGAGCAAGCAATAGGAAGACAACCTGAGAAAAAAATTCACGAGAGAATCAGTGAAACGATAACACCTCATTGGTCAGGAAGATAAGCATACAACTTAATTGAAGTATGAAGCCAACCTGAACAATCTTTTGCCCAGGAAAAAGCTGGTTTTCCCCCAATTCATCTGCTAGACTCAAGAACATGTACACAGTTACATGGTACAGGTCAGCTTGTGAGTGCGTGCACCACTTCACAATGATGAGGAACGATAAATTCAATTTACCAGATATTCAAGCTATTCCCAAATTATGTTGCATTGAAATAACTCAAAATTATTCCAAGATTCATTTGGGCAACTCCAGGAAGAATTGACATTTTCATTTTCAGAGAGTTGAGGAATGGCAGCTCACTTCGAGTACCATGCCATGCAGGATCCACACCAAATGGGTAAGTAGAGCGCAGCTTGATCAACCTTCTGTTGTAGCATCCCTAAGAATCAAGCAAAAAACTATCAAGTATTTGGAACAGAAGATAGGAGGAAAAGCTTCTAGAAATTGTCTCAAAGATCTATTCCAAATACCTGCAAGAGAGATCACGACATGCATATGCTGACCGACCAATTAGTTCAAAGGGTACAGAGAAGAATTCATTATAGATCATGCCAGTGTAAATGGAGAAGAGCGCCATCATCAGGATGACATAACGACCCCCAAAGGTCATTTCAGTTATATCTCCCAGCTTCTTCACTTAAGAATAAGCATAGCTAATTAAGATGTTAATGATTGCATGTATAAAAAAGAACAAGCCTAATGATTTTTAGAGGAATATGTCGACAGTTCTAAAAAACAATGCAAAAAAGATCTACAAGTGAATATATTGGGAACATCTCTTATTTTATCTAGAAAGGGGAAAAAGAAAAGGTCAAAAATGCTAAAATCAATACAGAAATTCAACATACAAACTGCAGTTAGCCTCAACAAAATCACACAAAGATTACCTGTCTAGATAGTGTCTTTTCTCTTAAAAGTTGCCAGCAATAAGCATATTCCATGCCCCCAATCACCAAACATGACGGCGAAAAGGAATGGACATGTAATAATTGTGTGTACTCCAGGATTTGCCTCTTGGTACTTTGCAATACTGCAACAATCAGAGATACATTATATATTATCAACTACTATGACCATGTCAACAATAAAAATCATATAGAAGATGGAGGTTGATGATAAAGTATTTCACCTCATGAGACAACTTGAATAGATGCCATCACATAACTAAAATTTTGAACAAGATATAAACGGTGAATTTCATGATCAGTACTATTTCATAGTTGAAGGATCATAGGAATGTAAAGAATTAAAGTAGGTGAAGAGAAAACGTGGTTTAACTAACTTCCTCAAATTGTAAATAATGAAAGAAGGGAATTAATTCAGACAAATCATTAAGAAAGCAAGGACAACAAAAACAAAGGGTGATAATCACCCATAAGCATCAACAGTTTCCAGGAAAACAGAAGTGAATTTGTTTGTACGGAAATATGTAGGTGGAGACTCTCTTGTGTGCAAAACTTGGAAAATGGTTCCAACTAGGGAGTTGGAATCAAATGAAGCTCGCTGCAATGCATCCTGAATCTGCAAAGATCCAGTTCGAAGTCAGTTTATTTTGATCAAAATGAATATTCCATAACAATACTGAAGAACCATGAATATTTAACTAAAACAACATCCACTTATGAAACAAAGACATAATTTACCTGCTTGGCGGCAAAGACAGGACTCCATCCCTCAGCAACAAGACATTTCTTTGTCACATCAAGACTAAGCATGTTCAGTTCAGAATATGGTAGATGGATTTCTCCTTCCTAACCTTGATAAGCCAAAACGCAAAATTCAACATGCTTAAAATAAAGCAACAAATCATACATGAGTACCAAAATGATTCTGAGTTTTATCATTCAGAAGAAATATAATGTTATTCACATTACACGATCAGATACATAACAGTAGCAAATAAAATTTAATGTAATAAAATCTTGAACAGAACAAAGAGTTCCACTGCTCAAATTGTTTGCTAATTGTCTGTAGCAAATTGTTTCTCAGAAATAACCCTGCGTTAATAGTAGTTTTCATCTCCATAATCTTCCTGAGACCTGAGTTCAAATTGAAAGACCAAGATGGTTAAACTTTTAACAGCCACTATAAAAAACTGCTTGTGATTGCACAGCAATCCAAAGGCAGAAGAGTGTTAACACAAGAGTACTTGATCTTGAGATTCGGCAAACCGTAAGAAATATAATAATGGAACAAGGAAAACCTATACAATGAAACAAAGGAAACAAACAAGTGATACTGTACGAAGACTTAATAATTAAGATATCATGGTACTTTAAAGGAAAAAAGGGGGGCTTCAAACAAGGAATAACACAAACTTCAGTCATCATTTGAGCTTGTTTTCCATGATCTTCACTGAATGGATACCGGTTTGCCCCAAATGCTTCACATATTTTTAGTATTTTACTCTTTGTCCTTTCTCCAGAATAGAAAACAACAAAAACATTCTTCTCGGTCTGCATATTCACAAAATTAAGAAAAGGACATAACAGCGGTAGACCCAAAAAAATTTAGGAAAACAAAATTTCCAAGCTTTCAATGTGTGTATAAAGTACTTATTAAACAGGGTATCTAATTTACAATACATAGTATATGGCATTTCAAAGCAAGAACTATTATACACAGAAATTGAAAAGGAACATGGAAAGAACTAAGTTACGATGGAACTGTTCATTGAAAGGAAGATCCAAGAAGTTATTTCAGAAGTATGTGAATAGAAAAGTTTTTCCTGATGCCATGTATATTGCAGCAAAGATAAAAATTCAAACGACCAACTTGTCTCTTATAATTACACAAGGTACAGTAACTATTTGGTATTAAATACAGCAATTTTCCACAAAAGCTGCTTAAACAAATAGTTTTAACATTGAGTTCAATTCTACAAAAAGATTTCATGTATTCATTTATTTCACATGAAAATCCTAATCACAATAGGAAGCTATTCTTGCACTGTTTTACAAACATTTGTGATAAGACAAAGAGAAGAAAACCTTTTCTCCAGAAATAGGATCAACGGCAGGTTCATCCACAATAGCCTGCCTGATAAAGACATTGCCCCTGGTTGCAAGAAATATGATCGTTTCAAATGCCAAAGACTTTTCTTTAGGGACAAGGCCCGTAAAAAAAAATCCCACTTTCACTTACTTTGATGAACCAGCTAATATTTCCTAGAACAGCAAACCAAAAAAAGGACGTTATGAGTTTGAGGGACAAGTTAATGATACCATACCTAAGTGCCTTAGACATCCATACTTGGTCCTGCAACAAAGGAGTACTTAGTGATTCTTCACCACTATGATGGGATTCCATTTCCCTCTGCTGAGCAGTTGCAAGGTTTAGAGCTGAAGTAAAGAACCCAATAGCCTACAACGAGAAATATCCATATCTGGGTAAATTTTCATTTCGTTTCACAAAATTAGGTAGCTCTTAACACCCACATATGTTATGTGCAACAAGAGGACCCCAATCATCAATATGCCATAACAACAAGCATCACAGTACCTTTTCAACTAGATCTGCCTCAAGCTCCCCAACCTTAATCTATCATATCCAGGGAAAGGAAAAAAAAAACTTGAAAGGGTGTAGAAATCGGAGAATTTCAGTGCCACAACAGTTCAGCTAATATTATGAACTTCTTCACATACCTCTAGATCTTCTTTATCTATATCATTCAGTGCCATAGACTTCTTTGAAGGTGGGACGCACAACTTCCTTCTCCATTTGCTCCTTAAAAAAGTGTAACTTGCGTGCCATCTCTCCACATTTTTTAATCTTAATAAAACAGGGAAAAAAATTAACAGTCGCACAACCAAAAAAATTCTGTAACAACATAGTAATTCCCACTAACTTGATATAAAACAATATATCTCAAAAAGTTGAAGAATCAGTTGTCAGTGTCCATTGCCTCCTTTCTTTTGAGGCAACTTCACAAATATATTTGCTGCTTCAAGTACAACAACCTAAGTCATCAAGATTTTTCAAACAGACAACATTATGTGCTTCACAGTCCCCTTTGCCCCAAGATTTTGAACTATTTTCAACATGACGGTAATGAACTGATGATATTTCCTGCTAACAATATAATTCACTTAAGGCTTGACTTGAGATTTAAAGCACTCAGCCCTAGTTTCATAATATGTGACGAACTTATTAAAAAAAAAAAACAAAGACTAAGTTCATCACCTTCCTTCATAATCGTTAAGAGGTAGAATCAAAACGTGTTCCTCGTATATGAAATTAAAAATCTGCAAGAAAATGAAGCGTACGTAGAAGATAGTCTCACCTGAGCAGCATAAGTTCTTTGAAACGGGCTCTTGTCTGCATTGAGCTGAAAAGCAAAAAATTCACACGTAAAACACCATCTGATCAATCGCACATCATTTCCGAACTAAGCTATATTAAACAAAGGGAATGAAACAGAAACAAACAGGAAAAATCGAAAATAAGTCTCCAATATATCTCATAAGTGAGTTCGAGCTCATAAAATCTCCTTAACAGAGAAACAGCGACAGTTTTAAGTATGCATGTATACACACGAGTGAGTAAGAAAGTTGATCTTAGTGTACGGACATCTTTGAACTGAAGAAGGCCGCGGTCGCCGAGATAGGAGACGATGAGATGAGCCGACTCGACGGGGATGATGAGCTGAACCAACTGCACAGCCTCCGACCGGAACAGATCCATCGGGGCCAGCATCCTCCACGCGCCCCTACCATTTTCGCCTTCGCAATTAATCTCCCTTCACTTACTCTCGCCCTTAGAGACGAGCACAGAGAGTGACCTGATCTATGTAGGTAGGCACTGAACCGAAGCAGTAGTAACTAGTAAATAAGAAAGAATCATAACTATAATGTACCGTAATTAATCAAATTAAAGGTGAATCAATTTTAAAAATGCTGTAAAATTTTAAAATTATCAAAAGAATATAGTTTTATTTTTTATAAAAAAAATCCTTCTTTCTAACTTGTGTGGAAAAAATAATGGAATCAATTAAATATTATTAATAAATTATCCAAATTTAAATTAATTACATCATATAATCATAAAATTTAAATTTAATTAATTCAAATTAAATGTAGAAACCCGTATCAACAATATTTATTTTTTTGCATCTATTTTTTCTAGTCTTTAACAAAAAATTAAGAATTTTTTTAAAAAAATGGAAATTATAAAAAAACGTTTCACCAATTATTTTTTTGCTAGTTTTTTAAACAATGATTTAATTAAAATATCTTATAATAAAAATTATAAAAATTTTGATCATTTTTAATCAATTAAACTCAAGGGTATCCAAAGTTAAATAATGATTTGCAATTTTTTCTATAATTTAAATATTTAATAGATGAGAGGATTAGAGAGTGCTTGTATAGTTTGGTTTGATTTAGTGTTTTATTTTGGTTTGATTTAGTGTTTTTGTTAAACTAAAATTTAATACTCATCCTTAATTAAGATAACTAGGGTTCATTTTTTGCGGTCCTAACTGACCTATCATGTCTTTGTTTTTTATTATTTTAATTTTTAAATTTTAAATCGAGATAAATATCGTACATAAATTGTTTGAAATCAGTTCAAGTTTTAAATAAAGTTTGAGCTTAAATAAATTTTTTTTGATTGAGTTAAGGTCTCAACAAACTCAACCCTACCTCATCTATTGCCATAAAATGCCAAATCTTGATATCTTTTGATCCAATCACATTCAACTCCACAAAAGTAACTAATATTCATAAAATGCCAAATCTTGATATCTTTTGATCCAATCACATTCAACTCCACAAAAGTAACTAATATTATCAATTCATTCATTCTCATGTTATATTATTGAATTTTTTCCTTGATTGTTAAACTTAAGTGGCAAAGTTTAATTTAGCCTTTCCTTTGTGATCGTCATGTAACATAATATTATAATTGAATTATAATTTAGGGTTAATTATAACTAACTCTTTTGTAATTTATTCTTTTTTCATATTGACCCTTATAATTTAAAATTTTATATTGACAAGCTTATATTCTAACTCATGATCAAAAACCATCATATTGTTAACTAGACATTAAACACTCTAATAAAAGATAGACCAAAATGTCGTAATACATCTTGTTAAATACTCTAATAAAAGATGACCAAAGTGAATGACTTCTTCTTCATTTCTCTTATTCTTAATATAAAATCTATGAAGACAATGAACTTCTTGTTGGAAAATTAGGCCGAAATTCGATTCCATGTGCGATGGAATAATTCATATTAATTTTTTAAAGCTAAGATCACTTAAAATTATATAAAATAATTAATATATATCATAATAAAGGAAGAATCATAATTCGTACCTTATTCCGAAACTTGATTATATTTTTGCTGTATTCCTCGAATCATTTCCAAAATTGGCTCATCTTAACCAACATAATTGTACAAGTATCTGACCTTTAATAGTTTTCACATAATGTGTTAAGAGAACTCTGTAATTATTACAGTGAGGATTAGGCAAGAAGTACTAGCTCCCTTAGAGCTTAAGTTTAGTTATAATAGATTTTGGATATTTTAGTAATTTAATTGAAATTAAATTCTAATTTTAATTAAACTTTAATTCAAATTAATTATCAATTATGGCCAGAGATCCATATATCATATTCATCCTTATTTATTAAATATCACATATTTAATTATAAAATTTTTCAAATTTTACAATCAAATTCAACTTCATTAAAATATATTTTTATCTCTTTAGCCCATTCTTTGTGTGTAACTCATTAGGTTCCCAGATATATTGGCATTGGATATAAATTATAACCATAAATCATATTGAGGATTAGATAAATTAAACTCCTCTAATTTATCTTTAATTATTAAATTAAATAATTTATATCTATAAATCAACACATTATGATTACCCAAATACCTAGGAATGTCAATTTTGTTTTGACTAACATTTTTGTGCATTATTTTTTGTGTAATTCAATCATTTCATTATACAATGTCTTAATTAGACATAAAACATGAAATTAATGTCTACTCTATTTTGAGTCAAATCATGTTAGTTATCCACTATTAGATATCGATTTAATTAATGACATTTGTAAACTATTTTACAAAGTATTATTTCACCTTGGCCAATAATTTTTCGAATCAATACTAATCAAGTACAATAAAACATTCATAATTAATTTAGGGTGATGAATCCTATATTGATCATTTAACTACCTACATATACTTTTATGTTACATTCAATGACTATCGACTAAGCTATCATTGACTATAACATATCTTAAGTAGTATCAAAGTATAATAATTCCTATACAAAATAACCTTGGAAATCTCAAGTTAAATGATCACTTATGTGATTATTACAACGAGAATTTTCATAGACGTATAAGTAATATTTCAAATAGATTTCTCATATTAGGTTAGTTCAATGAACTTGTTTTCTAATAAGCACCCATACGTTTATTTAAGTATCTCCATACTTTAGCCTGTAAGATTGACTATTTCCTTTATAAGGAAAAAGATACTATGGGATAATCTTTTTACGTTCTGTTAATGTTCAGTTTTAATAGAGCAATGACCATGAATAATTTGGGGACAATAGATAAATGCTATCTGAATCCCATAATTATAGTCTAATCATAATTTTATTTATAATGTATATTTATCTCATAGACTTTATCATATACATCTAAGTATGTATAAGATAAAAAGTTTCCTTCAATAATTGTCACTAAACTTCAACCAATTAATTAACTGTAGGGCATATATCTATGCTTTCATGATTGAGAAAGAATTTAAACAAAAGTTTCAATTTTACAAATCTTTAAATAAAACCTTAATCTATTAATATCCAAATTTGTTGACAGAAGACCCAAAAGTGATTATGGAAGATGAATTATTATAATTTTGTGGTAAGTTCCAAATCTTAATTAATTATCTTTCATTTGTTGCAATTGTTTGTTTGATATTTAATCAATATTTTAAAATTTTGAACGAAAGTTAAATAGTTAATATGAGAGATTTAAGGTTTAAAATGTTTAATCGGTATTAGACAGTCATAAAACTAGTTAAAGATTTAAAAATTTTGAAAATTTTGAAATATGATTGAAGGAGTTTAGCATTATCTATTAAAAATAGTTTAATTGAAAAAAAGAAAATGTTAAATGAAAAATAATTTATTTATTTTAGTTTATGAAAACCTATTAGTTTACGAAACTAACCGATTAATTAATAAACTGATCGATTTTTAACAACAAAGGTTATTAAAATAAATCGAACTAAAAATTAAAAATCAAGAACCTTTTTATTCATTGACATCATAGATGTTGAGATTTATCTAAATTTATTTTCTTTTTGTCTAAAAAGTGAGATATTTATCCTTAATAGGAGTTTGGTACTCTTTAAATATATAACTATTATTAATAGCTCTAAACCAACCAAAAATCAAAATCCCATGTCAGTTAAACAAATTAATCAGTTTTTTTGTGAATAATTATTCTATTATGTGTTACATAATAAGTTGTGAGTTACAATTTTTGATATAAATTTTAATTTTAGTATAATTTATAAAGAAATGTGGATTAGCGTCTATAAGCTCACTTGACTAACTAAATAAAAGACAATACAATTACCTTCTTTGATGTTCTTAAACATGAATAATTCTTTTGTTCATTTATATTAGAAACTTCATTCAAGATCTCTTAAATAAGGAAGGATTTTAATAAGAGTTTTTTTAATTGTTGGAGATACGAAGTAATTTAATTATATATTTATTTTGTATATACTCGATTCTTAAATTAATGGAACAAGGTAATAGAAAATGCAAGTTCTTTGTTTTGTATAATATCAAATTCACAAAAAAGAGTATTGGAATAATTAATAAATTGAGAGACAAGAACATTAAGCTTATGAAAGTAAATGAGAAGAATTTGATTTTGTTGCTTGTTTCTTGGCTTGCTTTTGGGATTGTGATATCTTTATTAATGTTTTATAAGTTTTGCAAGTCGACTTAGAAAATGTTATATTTGCTTGTCACCTATTGTATTATATGTCAACATTTCCCTTTCATTTGACTAAGTTTGTTTATTATTATTTGGAATTTATTGGTGCAAAATAGATGTGATCTAATAATAGATAAACATGTCATTGTGTGAAATGTGGAATCAAATACACGTGAACAAAAATAAATGTGAAAAGACACAAATTAATAAACATAAGCCATATACTAAACACAAGCCAAAGATTTAAACATATCCTTCGTAAACATAATATTAATAAGGACAACCAATCTAAATGATATCCACATAGAATAAAATAAGTTAATACAAAAGCTAATTCATTGCCCTGAATGCATAAAAAAATAAATGTTAACATCACATTGAATAATAAAGGATCATATTATATTGAACATAACAAAAGGAAGTGGATAATATTGAATAAAGGTTTAGTGATCTAAAAAATCTATAATTAGCTTCATCACTTGTCTTACCTATGTTGAGATGAGGAAACTTTGCAACTTTATGAAATTATGGTCAATTTTTTGTCATCTCTCGTGAGATATGGCCTTGTAAATATAACTTACATGCCTTCTTGCTTGATCCAATTTTTTTGGCCTTCTACTCTAGGTTTGAAGTTTGGTGGTACGATGAAGTGCTCATATTGTTGTTCACTTAGTTGGAGCTAAAACTATTCATTAGAAATGGTTTTTTTTTAATGCATTCAAGTATATCTTTTTATAGTAGCATTTTTTCATACATAAGGATGACAATGAGTCAGTCTCGTCAATTTTTTTAAAATTAAAACTATAAGCTAAAGTCTTTTTTTAATTGAGTTTGGATTTAAGTTGCTTAGATCCAAGCGTATCCAAAACCTAATTCTTTTAAGCAAAATGATATAATTTTACTTAGAATAATTGGGCCTCGAACTAATCTAAACCTAGGTCTGACCTATGAGCCAACTCAGTGAAAACACTTGAATTTAAGCCCATGTGCTACCCATTGCCATCCCTACAGACCATACATTATTTTGTATTCCCTTATCAAGTAATATATATACATTTACATTTCCACAAAATATTCTTAATTACTAGATCCTAATACCTACCACATGTGTAAGATTAGTTTTTCAAGTTGACCATATGATAGATTTTGGTTTAATAATCAACTTCAAATTTCCCTTTTCTAACATATGTGGAAGGTAATTTGAAGCTTCCTTCTTATTAATTTCTAGCTTTCTTTTTGGGTTTAGATATTATATCTAGAGCGGGAAGTCATGTCTTCTTTCTTTTAATGACATCTATTCACAATATTCTCTTCATCACTAGGTGAGAATGAATTTGTCTATAGCTTTCTTAAGTATGCATTAATTCTTTTAATGTGTTGTTGGAAAAAATATCAAATTCAAACATTCTATCAAATCTATGTTTACATTATCTATTTTCTTATAGCTTCTTCAACTAACTATGGACACTTTTGTTGAATAATTTAAGCATTTTCATTTATATTTTCCTCTTCACATGTGTGCAATAGTTATTGCACATCCCATTTAATCCTTTAAGATTTTGTTTACTTTGATATATTGCCTCCTAATATTAGCCTCAAAATGTTTGAAACAATACATGTGATTATAATAATACAACTAATTTTCAAATGATTGATGAAACCCTTACAATTCACAAAATTATTAGATTGTTTAGTAATAAAATATACCTAATCAAGCATGACTTAAATATTGACAAACTTGATCTTTCCCTATTAAACACGAAAACACATTTTCCATTATACCTATATCTTGGAGAAGACGTTCGAAAGATTCTATATTTATAGAGCTATAACTATAACTAAATAAAATAAGTAGAGCTTTCTCTTCGTCTCATGTTGATGGGTCATCTTTTTTCAAGACCTACTCGAAGAAGAATTTAGTACCTATTGATTTGAGTATATAAATAGGACAAGTCCCTTAAGGGATATCTTTACATTAAACAAATTAAAATTAGGCCTTTAATTGGAATGTATTATTATCCATATATAAAATGTTTAAAAGCAAGTATGTAAGATTCTATATTTGAACTAGATCCATATCTTCAAATTGGAGACTAATGTCTTCACCCAAACCAGATACCAACTTATTAACCCTTTGAAACTTATATGCATAGATGATTGTCTTATTAAACAAATCTTCTTTTTGTCAATTTTTAGAATAAAAATTACAATAATAAAGTAGTACTTAACAAAAATACTCATTCGGAAAAGGAAATTTTCACTTTTTTACCTTTAATGAAATTGGAGAAGTAAAGTTATCCTCTAATCGATCTTGCTTAACTTTCTTCATGCTTCATAATTTAGTTTATTCCCTAAATACTTGGATGCAAGGTACTATTGTAGGAGTAGAGCAACAATGAAGATCAATTTGATGGGCAAAAATTAAAGGATTGGATTGTTAACATATAAGTAATTTAGAGCTTCATTTGCTAAAAAAGAATTTGCACAATGTTGTGCTATATTCTGAAGGGAAATAAATGGAGAAGTAATGATGATATCATTAGTAGGGTTTCAATAGGTTGTGTGTTTTGTCTAGTTATCTAATGCGGAGAAGAAGTCTATGCAAAATAACATCGTTTTAATCATAGGATTTTTAATATTTGGTTAACGATGGAGTAATTTACGATGATAAGTTATATTACAAGGTTGTTAGTATAAATTTTGAAATTATCAGAGACAACTTAGAAAAATTAAATTGCAAAGTGGTAAGATGTAATTAAATCTTAATTTAACTTAGACATGGTTATAAATTCAAATCAATCAAAGCCTTTAACAAAATATTAAGGTAATAATTAGTGTTAAATTGAAAAAACCATTATAATTTATAGGGTAGATGATGTGTTTTATTGGGTGAAAGTAGGGAAGAGTAGTGAAGTTTGAAGAGGATGAAATGAATATATAATAAAGTGAAAATAATGCTAAATGTGTAGCCATCAGTGATAATAAGTGAGTGTAAATGATAAGTGAGTTATCCATTTGATGAGGTCCAAATTATGTGAAACTAGTTTCTAGACTTTGATATAAACTGAATATAATAAAAAATTTAAATTATAAATGTGTAAGAAATACTCTTTCATTTATCATGAGAGCCTTCTTTTATATATCCACTTTTGTCACAAAAGATTAAGAAAAAAAAACTAATTTTGCTTATGTAAGTTTATATTTAGACTCCATTAATGATAATAATCCTCTTACACCTTTGGATGATGTTGTATTTAATCAATGAAAAAGGCAAAAACTTAGAAAATGTATTAAAGATATGGATCTACCTTTAAGATTTTGATAAAAATTTAAATAAGTTCTTAATTAATATTTTGATTTTTTTATAATTTAGACTATTAAAATTAATGTGTGTTCATGTAACAAATCTTTTAGTACTGACGTCAAAGTTAATATATGATAGGAATTAGAGTTAAAGTACTCAATACACAAGGCTTGCCGCTTTCCGGAGATCTGAGGAGGGTCATGATATCATTTAAATTTCCATAACAATCTTTAAAAGTTAATTCATAAACTTAATTGCATTTTAAGTGCAAAACTAATCTCCTTTTCTTGTGTAATTAATTAAAAAACAAATTTCAAGTTATTCAATCTGAACACGCAAGATCTACATTCAAATTAACAAAATAAAAATCATATCATTAAATCTGAAACTTTCATCATCTATGATATATGATATATAAAATCCTATTGAGTTCCCTTAAGTGAATCTTTTGCACAACTATAGCTCAAACATAAAGAGATTGCATCAAGAAGAATTTTCATATACAGTGGTCTAATATCAAACTAAAAAACTCAGTTATAATTTGATGCTAATTGGCAATGTAAAACCTATTTGCTTCCTATTTATATTTCTCACAAACTAGACTTTAAAAATAATAAAACAGAATTAGTAGTCCGAACAGTAAGTCAAAAATAAAAGTTATCGAAGGTAAATTTTTAAATATAAATTTTAGAACGAGTAAAATTATCATCGAGTAAAATTATCATTTTTACATTAAAATTAAAATTTTAATTATATTTATTTTGGCTAATAAATTTATCAACTTTCACTTAACATTGTAAACCAAATATCGAACTTTTTACCGTGTGTTAAATGACAGAAATTACTTTCTCAATGATTCAATTCTTTGAGAAATTACTAAGAATAACACCAATAAACTTAATTAACCATTTTATTTATATTCTCAACAGGTAAGAATAAACAAATGCTAATCTAAGTTTAATTATTTATTTGATAACTCTTTTGATTAAGGATAATCCATTACTTAAGAGTTCTCATGAACTTACATTTGAAAGAGATAAATATGACAATTGAAGAAAGTGAGAAACTTCAATAGCTCTAACATGATCTATTCGCAGTTTTGTACATCTATGTTCAAATCCAACCTATTTTATCTTATAATATGTAAAGATACAAAAGATCATGATTAATATATTTTATTATTTATATTACTTATATATGCATTAATGCAGGCATATAAGTATTCATGCAGGTTCTGCTCAACAAGATTTGTCACAGATTTGTGTAGATTTGCTGATTTACAAAAGCATTTTTCTAGTGACAATGAGTAAATTTAATGAATCTAAGGGGAAAATGAGAAAAGAAGAACATTCTCACTGGGAGCTGATTCTTCGGTTTCTTAATTAGGGAAAGAGATGCTGTGCCAAGATTGTAAAGCCACCATTGTTAGTTTTCATAAATACTCCACTAAGCTTTGAGTCTATGAATTTAAGCTACTCTTCACAGGCTTAATACAAGGGCTTCTTAGAAAAGAAGTCCTTTCTTGGAATCCATAAAATTGATTTCTTTCAGATAGCAATTCCTTTTGAAAAGTCTTAGAAATATATCACATAAGCTTTGTGAATGCTTCTTTTCCTTTTTTAATCTTATAGTTTCAAATTTTCTTGGTGAGTTAGGTTATACTGTAGACTTAGTGCACAATAGGACTCTGTATCAGCATGTTGTTCACTTTCCAAGTAGGAAGGCTATATTCACTGGTTGTGTAATAAGGGTAATCAATCTTTTCCTATAGTTAGTGTGATCATGTCTTTAAGAGTGAAAAATTAGGGTTTATGAGAAGGGTTTTTCAAATATAATCTTGAAAATAACTATATATGATTATTATTTAATATTTTTTATTAGTCATCATTATTCAATAAAAATTTATTTTATAAGAATAATGTTTTTTATTATTTATAACATTAATGACCACCTATACTTACTGACTACAAAGGCACCTTTTTGTATCAATATCTTTTAAAATATACTATCTTCTAGAGTATTGTTGGATTCCCCTAGGCTTTATATGTGCATATGTATAGGCTTGATTACATTAATTAAAGCATACAGGACTAAGGAATGTTTCATGCTAGAATATGTGATTATGAACCAGGCAAGTACACAAGTTTATCAAGAAGCAATGCAAATTCCAAGAACATTTAAAGTAGTAATCATCAGGAAAGACAAACATGTATATATATATATATATATATATAGGAAAAAGAGTTGTGATCTTTTGAGTTGTGAAATATGAAATAAAGGGTAGATTGAATCAGAGGAAAAATCTTCTTGCCATCTTTCTACAAATTGCAAACATTTATGTTGGTTTCATCTTCATCATTTAAAAAAAAAAAATCTTCATCATATCTTGTGTGTTTGTCTATGTTTTCCTGAATATTTAGGGTGTGAGACTAACCACACCAACGGTGAACTAGCATATGAACATTGCAAAAAGTCCAGGTTTCATCTTCCTGAAAGTTTCATATACAGCTCATGATAAACAAAAACAAGAAGAAGAAACTTATTACAGACCTGTTGATATTGTTCCAGATTCAGACATCTATATATATTGTTATTGTCAAAGACAAGATCATATAACAAAAGAACTGGTCTAGCACTACAAGTTTTTCTTTGGAGTTTCTCCTCCATCTTCCAATTAAGTACATAAGATCTTCATCAGGACTAAGATTTTGGATGCAGGAAAAGTTGCGTACCAGACACAAAAGCATTGAGAGGAAAAGGATATTGAGAATGAACATGAGATTGGTGATCTGAAACTCCTGAGGTTGAACCCAACGGTGTAGTAGTTAGGGCAGGAACATTTGTGAGATTATCAGGTTCTTGAAGCTGAGTAGATGAGGTCTCTCCAATGCCATAACCAGAAGTTCCAGGGCCTTGATCATAAAGAATACCCTTGAACATCCTTCCTCCGATGTTCACACTTGTCTGGTATGCAAATTGATCAGTTTCTGCATCATGAACAGAACTCACACGAAAACATCGAAAGGTCGCTATGGAGTTCACTTCAGTTGGAAAATTTCCCACCTGTAAACCTAAAATGGTCCAAAAAAAAAAGCCTTCATCTTTGGAAATTCTTGAACAGAACTTAATCTGTTCACTAAAAAGAAGTAAAGTCCACATCTTGAAACTGTCAGAAGAATTACACCTTCACAGTGAACAATAGCTGCTAGGGTTACTATGTATGTCATGTTCATATGCAAGCAAATATACATAGATACATACATACGTACGTACACATACATATATATATTTGTTTAGCTCTCTAGCATCTGTATAGGGTGTAATGTTTAGATCTACAGGCATGACGAGTAAGACGGTACCTGCTGAAGGATTTGCTCTAACCCGTTTAGGGTTATGTCCTTGAGACTGTTCTTGGTCATGAACAGTGGGAAGATTGTTAAGCTGTCTCTGACGTCTCCTGTAAGCAGGAACCCAGGTGCTCTTAACATGTGTTGGACACTGAAACCCTTTACTCTTACAACAAGTTCTACATCTCATGTAGAAACAATCTTTCTTAGCTTGGTTTCCACAGTCTTCACATCTTGATCCACCATAACTTCCTTCTTCTCTAACCATCATTATCTGAAATTGTAGTTTTTGTCATTCCTGAAGCCAATCACAGCTCATTTCAGATTCAGTTCTGAAATGTCCTTCTGCTTCTTCTTCTTCTTCTTCTTCTATTCCTTTCTTGTTTTTAGTTTAAACAAGTTTTGTTTCTCAAAAAGATAAAAAAAGAGAACTACTTGTCATTTAACTTCTAGTAATATATTTATTCCTAATTAAATAAAACATATACTTCCTTTTTTTTTCTTTAAGTGCACTTAAAAATCTACCGTTTTAATTCATCCTAAAAGCTCATCTGCTACACTAAATCACTAGATTCCGAGAAGGGTTTTCTTCTGTAAGTTGGTTCCTTTGGTTCTTTCTTGGTAATGATGGGAGGAGCATATAGGTTATTGATTTTTTTATTCTTTTTTTTGTTTGTTAAAACCATGATTCATGTGTGTCTTGTTGGGAAATTTCAGCTTTTGCAGTTTCTGCTTAAACTAGTATGAGTTGTTCTCCTTTTGACAGATAAATCACTGAAGGTCGGAGAGCCGCCATTAAAGCATCATCATTTCAAGCTCAGACATAGAGTCATAGACAGGTGTATGAAGATCTTAAACCAGCATTACAGTAAAAAAAAAACATAGATTTGATGAATAATAACTAATAACTTCAAACAAACAAAGACAAAAAAAAAACTTGTCTTTGTTCAACCTTACCTGTAACATTGGTGTGACGGCTTTAGGTACAAAAATTAAAAGATTGTGGTGAGTATTTTTTCTATTTTCCGATACAAACCTCATCTTCCCCACCATAACTTCACTTGGGCACTTTCTCTTTGGAGTGGATAACAATAATAATGCCATTGACAGATCTCACATGACACTTTCTCCATGGATTTTTAGTGTTTCCAAGATTTTCATAATCTGAAACAGTGAAGGTTACACAGTAAAAAGGTTACACGAGCATTTCCACTACAAACCTCTGGTTAGGGAACTGTGAGTCAGAACTGACACCTTCCACTTGCTTATCCCTCTCCCTTAGCTCCCTTAGCTCCATGGATTTATAGCCCTCTCCCATAGCTCCCGAGTCCCAAACCCACTGTTTAAGTGACCCTTCGAGCTGTTTAGAGTGATGGTTTTGGGCTGTCACTACCTGGTTTCCAGGTACTTTTTGTACTATGTATATGTCAAGTGATGGGATTTGAATAACGTTGGGAACTACTAATCAAGTGCTTTGGGTAATATCACATCATAAGAAACATATCAAGTGGGAGTGATTAGCATTCTAATGTTCTTTATGTAACTTTTGATAACCAAATGGACTTTTTTAAAAAATTATTCCTCTCTTATGTCATCTTTAAGAAACTTTGTAAAGCAATAGTAACTGAGGAGTTTCGATAAATAGAAGGCTATTCTTTTGGTTAAAGATCACTTGAATTAAGGTTACCAGAAAAGTGTCTGTTTGATTAAAGATAACTTGAAATAAGGAAACCAAAAAAAGGAGCCTCGCCGTTTAAAACTTAAGGTCAGGATTTTGCCTTTTGTAAGGGATTTATTTAACTTGAGCAGGGATTAATTTGAATGTGAATGACTTAAAAATGTATTTTTATAGTTAGAATCCTCCTAGAACACCTCGTAAGTAACTAAAAAAAAGAATCTTTTTTATATCGACTCTGTATCTCAATAAGACTTTCATTAGGGAAAAAAACAAAAAAGTAAAATTATAACTCTTTTTAATTTTAAAGAAAATGGCTTATAAACTTATTTTAATTTTAAATTAAATCAAATTTTATAATTATTATTTAAATTAAATAAGAAAATTGATTAACTCGTTTTTATTTTAAAGAAGATTAAAATTTATAAATATTATTTAAATTAAAATTAATTTTAAATTATTAAATAATTTATTTAAAATATATAATATATAAATATTAGATATATTTAAATTTATTTAATACACACTCAAAATAATTTTTGTTTATGTATGCTCAAACAAAACTATCTAATCAATTAATGTTAATCCTTACCTAAAGTTCCAACTTTAGTCACATGCCAGTAGCCAAAAGGGGAGGATGTGAAGTGAGGCGACGTCTTGCTTTGTCGTTTTCTTTTCTTTGTTTTAAGTTCCTTCTTTTTTACCAACAACATTGTTTACGTTGCTGGGTTCTAAGCAGTTAAGCAGCAAGTGAAAATTTTGGTACGTGTTTCTTACTATTTCATTGATTTAATAAAAATCTCAAATTGATTAAATTTTTAATTTTTAAATTTAATTTATTTTAATAAATTTTGTTTTTAAAATCTTATTAATATATTAATTAATTTTTATAAATTGAAATTGGCCGATTAATCTTTATCTAACAATTTTATTTTTTAATAAATAAATTTTTTAATTTTATTCGATCTTTAACTGATTTTTTAAATTATATTATATTACTTTATACTGTATCGTTTTTTTTTTGGGTAAAGGGAAAGAGTTAACTTAAATTACAAAATAAATCTGGAGAAACAGATCCCCAACTTATCCTTAAAGAGGAAATGGTGGCACCCGATAGGTGCAGAATCATAATAAATTACTCCAACAGCCAATTGTGCAGCCTGAGAAGCAAGCCAGTCGGCGCATCTGTTGCTCTCTCAGTAAACGTGCCGATGGACAACAGACCAATTTCGGGAAAACAATTCATGAATACTCGCCACAATAAGGTTGAACACCTGAGACCGAGTGGCCGAGGAGAATATGAGAGTGTGTACCGCGACCGAGTCCACCTCTAAGATAACGTGAATTATATTATATTACTTTATACTGTATCGTTTTTTGAATTGTAAATAATAAAGAGTTGTTCTTTTGAAGACTAGCATAGGAATTTCACGGCAACAAAGTGAAAACAGTCAGTAGTCAGAGGTGTTGAGGTCCTTGTCTGTTCACAATGTTTTGTTGGGCTATGGACTAAATTGGCAACAAGTTGGACACAATCTGTTCTAAATTTGGTGAGTTTAATAGTGCAGATAGGACCAGGACTTAGGTACAGTAAGTCAAGTCATGTCAAGCCTGTACTTGACCCGATCTGGTAACTTTAAACTGGGCATTTAGAGTAAATGATATCATTCTAATTTAATTTCTAAAATAATATTATTTTAATTTTAAAATTTGTAAACTAAAATAACATAAGTAGAACTATAAATTAGCTACAACAGCATCACTTTAAAGAAAGAGTTTAAGCTAAACTTTGAACTAATCTATCAATCTCAAATTCGAACCAATCCCGACAACTCAAATATATAATCGAGCTAGAATAACTGTGCTTAAATAAAAATCAACTTAGTAAGAGATCAAAATTTGTAAACTTTAGACCTTAACAGTGGAAGCGTTGAAAACCTACGATTAAAGTGGTAATTAATCATATTAATTAGTTTAATTTGATCCATATCAAATTAGATTTGACTAAACTTAATTCGGACTCGAGCTCAAAAAATTTGTGGGCTCAGACTTCAGATTTAAGAGGCCAGGGCCATTGCCAAACAATAACATTAATGGCCCTTTCACATAACAAGGAATGAAGACTGGAGCAGATAACAGATTAAAAGGAATCACCAAAGCATATGTATACTCTCTTCCTCTGACTTTCATGAATCCTTTTATTCAGTTCACTCATAACAGAGGCAGAATGTTTCAGTAATTCGTAGCTAACGAACTTTCTATTCATTCCAAATTTCAAGATCACTCATTCATGGTAAAATCTTAGTTTATTTAATAATGGAAAGGGATGAGAACTTAAATTGTCTTCTACGTTACTTTTATCACACAGAACTTCTGAATCTTTTCCCAGAACTTCTGTAACTCGACCAATACTACTGGTAGTAAACAAGATAAAATAGTTATTATCAGTCGGACCTCTTTGAAGAATGAAAAATCAGCACAAAAGTAAGCAGAAGCACCAAATGATGTTAAAAGAACACGGATAATGAACTTTCAGAATAGATCAATAACAATGAACCGAATCCTGCCAAGATGTCAGCAATAGATCAATGAAAGCTTAAAGATAAAACAAACTAATCACTTATTGCTCCAAAGAACATTGTGAACTAGTAACTCCTGGGTACTGGTTCTAAACTTCATCTCATCTTGAATTATGACCAAGCATCTCCTTTCCACTTATAGCTAGCAAATATTAAACCATTAAAGTATGCAGTAACTGAATGAAGTTAAACAAATACGGATAAAGAACTTTCGGAATAGATCAATAACAATGACCGAATCCTGCCAAGATGTAAGCAATAGATCAATGAAAGCTTAAAGATAAAACAAACTAATCACTTATTGCTCCAAAGAACATTGTGAACTAGCAATTCCTGGGGACCATAAACAACGAATGTGTGACATTTACTGGTTCTAAACTTCATCTAATCCTTAATTACGATCAAGCATCTCCCTAGCACTTATAGCAAGCAAATATTAAAACATTAAAGTATGCAGAAGCGCTGAATGATGCTAAATGAATATGGATAAAGAACCTTCAGAATAGATCAATAACAATGAACCAAATCCTGCGAGATGTCACCAGATAGATCAAAGATAAAAATAAACTAATCACTTATCGCTCCAAAGAACATTGTGAACTAGTAACTCCTGGGGACCGTAAACAACAAATGTGAAACATTTTCCCGGTTCTAAACTTCATATCATCTTGAATTACGACCAAGCATCTGTGTACCACTTATAACAAGCAAACATTAAACCATTTCCCATAATTCCAAATTGTAATAGATGTTATTGATCAAAACTTCATGAAGATTATGAATGTTACAAGATCGAAACCTAATTCTCCACCATTTTCTTTCTGACTCAAACTAGACAAACATGGACTGTAACTCGATGGAGGAGTAGGAAATCCTGAAAACACTTTTCATCCAACAGCCAACTCAGAGACACCCATTTTCCGAAAGTAAAATGTGAATAAGACTAAGTAAAATGAACACATCACAGCATTTGTGATTCAACTACAACAATTGATGATTCAATACATGCCAGTCCCTGTTTAAATCTCTTGAAGCAATTTCCTGACAAACTTCAAGGAAAAATACTATTCACCAATCAAAATGGTCGATTAGAACTTTTATTTCTACACAAGAACGTAGGAATGTACCTCCCAAAACCCATCAACCAAAGAAGAGAAAGGCATGAGAGACATCAAGATCATTGATGAGTATTAATAAGCATTAAGATGGTGAAACAGCTAAAATCAACATTGAGTCATCTCAGTCCAGAACCTCAACTGAGGAAATTAAAAGAAACATGATCCAATCACACTAACTACACCTAACAACAACCCCATTTTGAATATCCAACCCAAGTTTTGACCCCCAATCAAGCCCCTTCCTAAAGCTTTTACCTTTCTTTAACATCTTCAAGCTTTCATTCCCAGACCATATTTGCCACGCACACACCCAGGTTTCACAAACAGATGTGGGTTCCGTTTGGAATTGCTCATCTTAGCGAAAACCCTCTTCCCCAATTTCCTCATCCTCTGCTTCTCGAACTTCCCTCTCACACTCAACGGCACGAGCTCATCATCCAGCCCATACCCATACCGATCTTCGTCTTCCTCCTCATCTTCCTGTTCCTCAAATCCATCATCCAAACCAAACACCACAATGGGTCCCATGTCGTCCTGCTCATGATGACGATCATCATCACCATCATCACTGGAATGGGTCGTCCTCGGAGACCCAGTTTCCTCGTTCATTTCTGGGGATTTCACCGATGGGGTTGTCGTTCTGGTCCTTACACGGTACAAAGCCACAAACCCATCTTCCACGCTGACCATAGACTCGTTATCTGAGTCAGCATCAGATTGGTTAACGAACTCCCAGTAATTCCCATCAAACCCTTCTTGCTCATCAAACCGATCGTACAAAGCAGGTTCCATGGATGTGGGGAACGACAATGGTTGTTGAGAATCGGTGTTGATCGCCATAATCTCCTTGTGTTTCGTGTGATTACAGGCTTTGATTGATCGGTTACTGGCGCGTTGGGTTGGCGATCTTAATATTGTTTTGAGGTTCTCTCATTATGTACTTCACAAGTAGAACCAATTAAAATTAACCACGTGTATTTAATGCGTAGTTTTTTTTTTCTTTTTATATACTCCTTAAAGAGTACTTGCTGGCCACGTAAAGTGACGTGGAGCATCTAATCCATTTTTTATTCCATATTACTAAATATAGGATTTTTTTTCTATTTAAATATTATTCAAAAATTTATCCTAAATTAATTTATTATTTTTAATATTTTGTTAGGCTAAGTTATCCTAGTTTTGTGGATAGGATTAGGGGACTCAAAAAAATTTTATTTCAAATTTCATATCGGGCTCGAGCTTAAATTGTCTGACTTAGCTTAATACGAAATTTGTTTTAAAATAAATATTTTTTTATAAAATAATATCATTTTTTTAAATTACAAAAAATTTAAACAGTTAATTGATTTTTAAAGTTACCAGTTCTTAATTATTTAAAAATATATGATATTAAAAAATAAGAAACTTCTTTATTTATATTATGATTGAAAAAGAAATAATATGTAACTCTTTTTTATTAAAATAATTGAATAAAATTTTAATAAAAAAATATTTAAATACATAATGTTTATAAAGTGTTTTATATAAATTAAAATACTAAAAAATTATTCCATTGAGAAAAACATTACTTCCTCTTCTAATTATATATAGGCTTGAAGTTTCCCTATTTATTAAATTTACTAAAAAAAGTAGAGGGCTCAAGTTCAATTGGGCCAAGTCCAATTTTGCCCATCTTAATTTTTTTTAAAAATTTAATCTATAGGGTACTTGACAATACACAAACCCAAGAGTTTATAGCCTGTTAATTGTGGTTTAATCGAGTCCGACTAGTTTTTTGGTAATTTTCACATCTGATAAACATCAAGCTAGAGTCATATCAAACTGAAGTCAATAAATCGAAACCGAACTAAATTATCCCGCCTAACTACACATTCATTGATCTGAGATTGGAAAATTTTACAGTAGACGTGCCAACAAGCAAGACCAAACGTAAGTCCGCTTAAACCCAAGCTTTGTCCAAAAATCTATATTTAAGTATAGACCTAATCCGAAACTTAATTGAGCCCAAGACTCCAAGTCCAAATTTGAATTGATTCAATTTGAAAGAGTCAAAATTCAGTCAAATCCAAACTAAATCTGATTTTAATCTTAAACACTTAAAAAAATAATATTTCCGATCAGATAATTCGAGAAATTAAGAGAGACGCTCAAATCTGATTTGAAATTCAAATCGCAAACCATTCACTTCTGATCAAATCGAGACGCTACTTTTCACATTCCTAACACATAGAGACTGATGGGCTGGCTTCAGGATTTTGATGAACTTGGGTTAGTGGGAAATTGCATTTGTTAGTTTTGTAAAGCTTTGATTTTCCGTTATTCATAAATTATGTGCGAATATACGAATAATTCATATATTATTTATTTTAAGTAAATCAATTACTAAGTTTATGATTTAGAATCAAATGACATAAGTAAACCAACTAATATTTGAATAATTCATAAATTAAATATATTCTAAGTAAATCAACCATCAGGTTTAAAATTTAAAATCAAATGACAAACTCAAACTAACTAATGTTAGAATCGAAACCAGACTAATTATCATCCCTAACTACACACTTATGGCTTTAAGATTGTGTAAAAATTTACCGAGAAAGAGCTTAATGAGAGAAGGTGAATGTACAGAGACTGATGGGCTTAGTTCAGCCAGAGACTACACCTTTCATGCATTTGTGAGCTTTTAAGTGGCCTTAAGCTCATTGAATAAAATTATGGACTACATATAATAATTCATAAACTATGCATTCTAAATAACATTCTAAGTAAATCAATTGGTAAGTTTATGATTTAGAACCAAATGACAGATTCAAACCAACTAATATTCTCGAATACATGTAATAACTCATAAACTATATATTCTAAGTAAAACCAAATAACAAACTCGAACCAACTAATATTAGCAGACTCGGCACGTTTCCGTACACTTTTTATCTAATGTGAGAAACATCCTTGCAAGCAAGCAACTCGAAGGAAAATATGTATAAAGAAACATAGACATGGATATGTTTTGCCTACCAACAGACTGAATTAAATTCACCACAGATACGAGCAAAAAGAATTTGCCAAGTGGGTATCTGCATACATTTGATAAGTGTCCTGCCTAGAGATGGTCTAAATATAAAAAGGGTCCTTCGCTATTCTTGCATATGAACAACTACCAAGAATAGCTCATGCCAAAATTCTCAAGTGATTATTACATCGAAAATTCATATCCAAGTAAATAAAGGAAAGGAAAGAAAAAAGCGAGTAAAAAGAGAAAGACAGCACAAAGGAATTTAAAACTCTTTCTATAACACTTCTTACCTCGATTAGACAACTGCTTTTGCTGCTACAAAGATGAGATGTATAATGATAAAAAGTGATAATCTGGAATCATTTTTTGGTCATCGTATCTGGGTAGGAGAACAGAGAAGGCCTGATGCATCTGCACCAACCACTGCAAGATCACATACAGAACACAGTTGGCCTTCCTGATTTGGAACAAACCGAGAAGTGCAATATGGGCAAGAGACATCTCTTTGTCCTCGATAAATTGGCACATAAGTTGCACCACAAACGACAAATGGGTTTCTGAAATCATAATTCAGCTCAGATGCATCTGTCATATTCCTTTCTGCAGCCTGCAGCACTTGCCTAGCAGTCTTTGATTGGTTCTCAACAGTGGGGTTAGTCTCCAATAGTCGCCTAGCAAAGTTAGCTGCAGTTGCGAGGTTCTTGAACTTGTAGCTAACCCTCATAGCATTTAACAGGGCAAGCCTTAAGTGCGGAATTTGAAGACTGCAGTGGGTAAAGTAAGCCGCAAGCTCCATCTGGCGTACTGGGTTGTCTTCTAATTCCTTTCTCTTCAGTTCCATTTGCAAACCCAAAACGTACTCTTTGGCTATAATAAGTAACTCTTTCACGTCATCCACTTCCCTTCTTGATTCTACAACAATCAAAGGAATTGTATGAAGTATGTTGAGAAAAATTCGAAGAGCCTCGCTGAATTTCCCGGAAGTAGTGGCCTTGTAACCAGCCCTGACCTTCTCATCCAGCTGAGTGAAATTGAATACAAATGCTGGAGGGCCTCTCACATTGGGACTAGCAGACTCATTCCATCCTCGTTCAACAGCTAGTGATATCACTGGAGTAGAAGCAGAGGCTCGTAAATAGGTTTGGCTACCTGAATGTAAATCAAGAAACATGGATTTCAATGGCGTAAAATTTCTAATTCCAAGTTGCCTGCTGAGCAGGCGCATGGCAGTATCGAAATTGCCAGCTGCAGCATGTTCAGCAGCAAGTGAAGATCTCTGGGTCCAAATCTGGCTCACAGGCATGCCTGGAGTTGGTGCCACAAATACTGTTGACCGAGCACTGACAGAAGCCCGTGGTGTTTCCGCCTCAGGAGGTAGCTCCAAGTCCTCAAGGTCCCATCCACCTTCTTCATTTTCTTCAGCAACATCCCCATCTTCCAAAATTGCTGTTACATCCCCATTTTGTAAATCATCAACATCAACCATATCAAGTTCCTCACCCCAATCAGCTTCTGCAGCTTCTTCATCTTCATCAGCAGCACCTCTACCCAAGTTATCAAGCCCACCTTCAAATATGCCTTTCATAACTCTCAGAAGCGGCCAATCACCAGCACACATAATGGGAGCTGGTGGCATGAGAAGAGAGGATCTTTTACCCTCAGGAAAAGATGGAATGTTGTCTCCCAACTCAGTGGCTAGACGCTCAGCGACATCCTGTAGCCCATGGACTCTAGCTGTAGCATATGCCAGTGGAAAATGGCCAGCATTTTCTAAAATCTTAACACGTTCTTGCACATCACCCATATATAGGGCATTGTGAAACTGTCCCATGACATCATTCTTAACTTCTGCAATTTTGAGCATCTTGGACAGCTTTTCCAAATTACCAGTTATTAGATAAAGGAAAGATAATCTCTCAAAATTCTTTGTCCTCTGATAAGCATATTCAACAATGCCTGCATTGCCTTGTCGAAGAGCTTCCACCCCTAGTCTGTACCAGTGATCTTTCTCATCAATTTCCTTAGCTGATGCAACAGCAATTTGAATGTTCCCACTCTCCAGAGCCAAATTAAAACGAGTTCTCTCATCCTTCACAAAATGCAGAGCAACCTCAGGGAACCCCTTCTGCTGCAGATAAGCAATCACTGCCTGCCCGCAAAGCTGTGAGTTCCTAATCATGCTCATCACGTGGTCATATCTCTTCCTTAAAAGAGACAGTTTGAAGATATACTCCGTCGCATCAATGGCAATATCCCTACTTTTCCCATCCCGATCCAAGCAGAATATTGTATTTCCTGACACTTTGGTAATGTATATAGGGATATCAAGGGTTCTGATAATACCACTATCACCATTTGGGAGGCAGTACTTGATGTGATTAAGTGTTGTATAGATGAAAACACCATTATCATCCCAGGCCCCACTCTTTACACGAATTGTCTCATGAAGAGTACATTGATGCACAAGCTTCTTGCTAGCAATGATGATCGCATGTTTACTGAGCAAAGCAACAGTTTCCATGTCGTTAGACCACACAACATATTTGACAAGAAGTGCTTGGAGTTCCCCAAGAACAAGCCTTTGCTGAAGATCAAATATGACCACTCTATCCTCTGTCCTGCAAAGTAAATTACCAGTCCCAGCATAAAATATTGCATCAGTAGCAATGGGGAGACCACTCTTTTTAACAACCTCATTCTTTAGGTTCCTGACAAGGACCTGGTTGCTGCTTTTCTCAAGAACAGCGAACCTATTACGAGCCACAAAGATAGCAGAGCCCCCAGCACCTCTCTTTGCCTCCTGAACAATATCACCCCTACCAATGCTGTCTTTAGGTATTACATACAGCTCATATGAGCCCCCTTCAGCATCTGAGCAAACAAGAACAGCATTTTCCGTAGGGCTATATGAAATAGATCTTGGGCTTTGATTCAAACTGGTGGTACCAGGACGTCGAATAGGTATCACTTGTGTGTCTTTTTGAGTTGAAAACTCGAAGAGTCGCAAGAAGCGATCTTTTGCA
This sequence comes from Erythroxylum guanchezii, assembly GCA_025629825.1. NCBI lineage: Eukaryota > Viridiplantae > Streptophyta > Magnoliopsida > Malpighiales > Erythroxylaceae > Erythroxylum > Erythroxylum guanchezii. The sequence continues at coordinate 39,484,722 of JAOTAX010000197.1, forward strand.
TAGAAAAGAGAATCACCACTCACAGCAAATGCAGGTCTTTCTCTCTCTAACTTAAAAACAATCATGCCACTATCATGTCCTGCAGCCAAGAGATTCATCTCAGGGTGAGAAGCAAGTATCCAGAAACGGTCATGCTCCCTACGGAAGGTTTGAAGCCCTGTCCGTTTGGTTACATCCCACACACGAATGCTTTTATCCTCTGAATTAGATACAATTATATCCTGCTTGGCATGGAACATAACACATGAGACATTATTCATGTGCCCTCTCAATGTATCCACTTCCCAAGCTTTTGTATCTGCAAGCAGAAAAAAATATGTCAACTGATTCTGTAATTTTATTGCAATCACAGGTAATAAATACGCAGGAAAAGGGTTCAAGATCAATTAAATTCTGGGCAGAAGGAAACGAAGAACTTCAATTGAAAAATGATAATTAAGTTTTTGGCATGATATGATAAATGATAAACAACCCTAGCACAGATGGTGAAGGGTATTTCTAACCATTCATGCGCCATAATTTTACTTGGCGATCATCTGCTCCTGAAACAATTAAAGGAAGAGTAGGATGGAAACCAGCCCAGTTGACTCCTCGATCATGGCCTTCCAGGACATACTTAACAACCGCATCCACACCACCAAAAAGATCAGTGTTCATCTGACTCAACCGCAGAATGTCATCAGCTGGTGATACAGTCTTCCTTTTGAGGGATCCAATATCCCATACACGGACAGTTTGATCAAGAGATGCTGACACAACGAGGTCTTCTTTAGGGTGGAATGATGCACACATAACGTAATGATTGTGACCCGTCAACACAGAAATGCAAGTCCGTGATTGCCAGTTCCAAATTCGAATCGTCTGGTCATCACTGGCACTAACAATCCATGGGTATTCGTGATGAAATTGGACAGTACGAATGTAGTCAAGATGCCCAAGAAGAGTGAACAGACATCTATGTAACTTGTAATTCCAAACCTTAATCTTGTAATCATCTCCTGCAAGCCATCATGGCCATATATTGTAAATGAATATTCTACATAAGCAAATAACACACCGATTATTTACTTTAGGAACTACTTTGCACAAAAAGGTAAAGCCAAAGAAAAGTAATCCAATTTTCTATTTTTTGTAAACTTCAACTGAAAGATACAAGAAATAGTAAACATGAAAGAACACAATCAAGAAAATATTAAGTTCACTGATATCTCAAATCCTGACATTTTTAACAATGCCAGACCTATTTCAAAATTTTGTCACCTAGATGTCCAAAAATAAATTTGATAACTCCAAAATCTGTCTGTCCCAGTAACAAGAACTAAGAAAGAACCGACCTAGATCCAGATGTCATTTCAATTTGGCAGCAACATCTAGCCATTCAATTCATATTCCATATTTGTATAACGAACGCAGACCCTTGTACTTATTCTTATACATGCATATGCATCTCTTGATCTCCGAACTTGAATTTTACACAATCTTCTATCTCCACCGCTAGGATTACTATTGTTTTGCCGAAATCTATGGTCATCATCACATCTTCTCAATGCCAAGTTCAAAGAAAGTTAGTTTGGAAGTCCCGGAAATCACTTCTCTACATTGTAGTGGCAGAATCAAACTGCTGAACCTAGATTCCACCTTCCCATCAAAAAACCTAAAAGTTCAACCAACGATCACAACCTCTCACTCATCCTTCAATGAATATTTACTAAACTAGAAACAATTCGCCTAGACCTAACGAATTATTATTGTTAGACATATAACCAGAGTTCAATGCATTCTACCTCCCAAGCATTCTTAAATTCGCAAAGAAATAAAAAGCAATTGAACACATTACATAAAATTGCACAAAAAAATATAATTGAAACCATGATTCGTGACCAAAAAAAAGGGCCAAGACTTGCAGAGTCACCTCCGGAGACAAAGAGAGGTTGAGAATTGTGAAAGTGAACGCCGCGAACGGGACCATCGTGCTCGTCAAACCGATCAATCAGAGTCCCCATTCGGTAGTCCCATAGTTGAATCACACCACTATGAAGACTCGCGAGAATCCACGGCCTTTTGCTGTGAAAACTCAGTCCCTTCACTCTATTACTTTTCGTCTCGAACTTCGTCAACATCTTTCTCCAACACTACACCGACAAAAAAAACAAAGAACGCCGAATCCACTAACACTGCAGATCAAAATAGCATATTAACAGATCTAAGAGGAACTGAAAAACAGAAATCAGAACTCAAGAGGGAGGACACAAAGATCTTTACCTCAGATCTGATCGGTAAAGCGCAAATATATAAACATAAGTGTTCAGTTTCTCTGCTTCTAGATCTGAGTCGATGAGGATAGTGAGAGTGAGTGGGCTAATCGGGACAAGACAAGAGAGTAAGGGGAGAGGGCATAGAGGATATTTAGGGAGTTTTGAGAGGGCAAATTAGAGATTGCATAGTACCAATTCTTTTTCCAGTTGGAGATCCGGTATTCCTTCGATGGGTGTGAGAGAGGGACTCATAGCCGTTCGATGGGGATTTTGGTGGCCGTGATCTTTTTGGGTTATTTTCTAATTATTAGTTAAATCTAATCAATTTATTAATTTTAGATTGTATAATTTAATTTTTGGTTAATTGATTTTGAAAATTTTATCAACTCAAATTCAAGTTTAATTAATTTCAAATATTCAAGTTTAAATTTAAATAAAATAGTAATCTTTTGCTATTTTTAATAATAAAATTAAATATATTTTTTATTTAAAATTTTAAGTAACTTAATACTGTTAAGTAACTTCAGGGTATAAAATGATACAAAAAATAATGGTAGATTTGATTTAAAATGATGTCGTTTGACTTTTAAATTGATTAAACTTCGGGTTGTCTAAACCCAATCAATCTGAGTTCGAGTTCGAGTTCGACCTATTCAAACTAAAAATAAGTTTTAAGAGGCATCCCAAACCCAATCAATCTGAGTTCGAGTTCAACATGTTTGACCTAAAAATAAGTTTTAGGAGACATCCCAGGAGATATCATAACTCAAGTCTGGGTAACAATACAATAGAGATGACTTAAAACAGGGATAAGCAACTTGCAAGTAACTATCACTAGGGGTGTTCATGGTAGAGTAACCTAATCTGTTTATAAATAACCTGAACCTGAACCTGAACCTGAACCTGAATGTCAGGTTCGGCAATTTCACGAACTTAAACCTGAACCTAAATAACCTATAGGATCGGTTACCCTATTTTCAAGTTCGGTTCTCAGAGTAACCAGAATCTATTCATATCAATATATATGACAAAAAAATTATAAAAATAATTGGTGAAAACAAATACAAATTATTCATAAAAGTATACATATAAAATCCATCAAAGATT
>JAOTAX010000197.1:39488183-39499019 GCA_025629825.1 Erythroxylum guanchezii
TATTAATATCCTCTTAAATTATATCTAAATATATGATAGGTTTTTTTAGTATTCCAGGTTCAGGTTTAAACCTAGAATCACAATTTAAAAACCTGAACCTGAATCATAAACCTGATTTTTCAGGTCCGGTTCGAATCGAACCTAAACTTAAGTTCGGTTAACCTTATTTATAGGTTCGATTCATGCGGTTCAGGTCCGGTTCACAGGTTTGCGGGTTTTTTTGAACACCCCTAACTACCATCAACCCAAACACACGCAGAGACTGCACAGGCAAGGTCCCTGGAATAACACATTTTACACGATATGAGCTCAGAATTTCAACATGAGTGTGCAATGTCTTCATTCCAAGACATGTAATCTGTACCATTACCAAGCTAGTATCAGAAGAAAATGCCCTGGAGGTATAGATCAAACTTCTGAAACTTAAATGTCTTAATTCCAGGTTAGAAGTGAAAAAGCTGGGGATTCCTGATAACATCTTCCCTTTCGGGACTGAAACGATTAGGGACAAGTTGCACAAGATAATGAATATGCAGAGAATCTACCTCTGCTTTTCTCTTAAATATCTCGAATGTGCTTTCTATGATTTTCCACTTTAGGGACGAAACTGCTTTTCAGGGTCCATATGCTTTCGATACCATTGGAATATGGAATTGATCATCGATTAGTGTCTTTCGACTATTTCTTGCTTTGAAGCGCATTAACGATCTCCTCAGCTCTAGATTGGATACCCTTAAGATACTCGGTAAGAATGCGTTGCTGGTATGAGCCACCCTCCTGAAGAGATAGAAAGAGTTAGAAATGGAAAACCGTTTAAAGGAGATTGATGGCTACAAGGATTCAAGGTTAAGGGTTTTTCTTGATACTGTTCGGATCAGAGTCCGCTCAATTCGTTTCTTTATGACAGCATAGAATTCTTCTGGAGAAATTTCTCCTCTTCCAACCGTCATGTCATTTATTAAAAGCGTGTTCCATTCTTCCTCAGGAGCTGCAACAAAGTGCATTCTTGTAAAATCTCCAGGAAGAAGCAGGACCCATCAAAAATGGAATCCTATGACTGACTCAAAGACAATGAACTTTCACATGAGGCAGAAATGTTGAAATCCAAAGAAAATGTAAAATTTTCCTAGACAGTAAGAACATTAAGCCTTCCAAAACCATAAAAATTGGTGAAAGAATTGCCCTATTGAGCACCTTATATGTTTCTGAGTCCATATATGCTTTCAAGCACAACAGTAATGAAGATTAGTAAACACCTTTTATTACAGTTTCAAGAAACTGCTCAGCCTTCAAAACTTCATCTCCTGCACAATAAACACAGATAAGAACCATATGTTCAAGGCATCCAACCTATGAGCTTAACCAGCCAGCAATAACACTAAAGTGAAGATCATAATAAGCAAAGAACAGATTCAGCAATCAAAGATTTATCGAAAGAAGAATATTAAACAATGGTCTATCCAAGCAACTAAGGGTGACCCGAACGATCTACCAATGTATAAGTTCGGATTAACAAGTGACGACATACTTAAGTTTTACAGACCGTTAATGTGTGTGTTATATTCTAATTCTTCCATTCTAAAGAGGGTTCGAAGTAACCATCAAGTAAAACCAGAACAAACTTTGTAAGCCAATTTAGTGGCAGCTTAAGGTTCCTACACAAACACTAACAAGGCTTATCATCTTGACCAACACCAGTTTCAGACCTTACAATATGACTTAAATTCCCTCTATCTTTTTTCCATACATAAATATGGAAAACACATTTATCATTACCTTTCTTTGCATAACTACGCTTGGAGAGAACACTGGACGCATAAAATTGAAGGACCTTTTGCAACATAGCTTCAAGACCAGGCTTATCTCCATCTTCTTTTGCCTACAAATGATTGGTAAATGAATAATGAATGAACAGAAAGAATTAGCGTTTGAACTACTTCTGCATGAGTCATATTTGCTTAAATTAGTCACCAACTCATCCAAAAAGCAACTGAAAAACCATGTTTTTTTCAGTCAACAGGTCTGAAACAAGAGCAGAAAGTACATATTTCAACAATTTTCCATTGTTCTCCCCATGATACAATCCTTTTTAGACAAACTGAAACAGAAATGAAGAAGCACTAATCAGCACAGAAAAGAATAACATACTTGTCTTAGTTGTGCACTAACTTCTGAAAGGAACCCTTCATCTAGCTGCCCTTCTTTCTCCCTTTGGATAATGTTCTAATGAACAGGAATATGAATAGGCATGGATTCACAACAAATGACTGAAAAGTATAAGCATTCCACAATTCTGTTCATAACGATGAAGTAACATAATCCATATAATGGTGCCACCAATGCTCCCCATTCTTTTGCCAAGATAAGGATTAGTTGACAATATTGCAGACAATTTATAATCCCAATAGTATCAATTATCCAGCTTATGAAAGCTAGCAAGATTCAGGCCTCAACCAACGATTATGTTAATGCTCAGTGCCAATCCAACTACGGGTCTCAGTTCAAAAAGGATTTTTTTCATCACCATTGGACTTCCTGTTTTGATGAAGTAATTAGAACCTAACTCTTACAGAGCCTTCTCTACCATCCCTTTCTTCTGTCCAAATTTTCACGTTTCGTATCCAAGCATGAACAATTTCCATAAGAACCAATGTTAAGATAAATTCAAATACCTTAGGTTATTTAAAATGGTACTTCAGATTAAACATGTTTAAGCATAGGCAAGGAGATCTGACAGATCATTAATGCCAGAGCTAGTTTGTATAGATAGTAAGCTGACAAATAAAAACAAATGAAATAAACAATGTTAATTTGCATAAATAATCAGTGAGGAACTTAACAAATGGAACCAATATCTTACCTTTTCCATAAGTTTGAGGGCCTTGGGATCTCTGGGAGGCCATGAAGTCTCTTCCTCTTCATCCACTACAGGTTTCAAAACCGCCTTCAGGATGTCAGTAGATGACTCGATCTTTTCCTAAGGGAACATTACAAATAAAAAAGAAACATAAAATAAATGAAAGAGATCATCGTAAAGTACTTACGTTTCTTATCGTGCCTGGGAGAGAGAGAGAGAGACATGTACCTTAGTCTTGTGGACTACACGGTCTACTATACTCATTACAGATGCAGCTAATTCCTCATAATCTTTCTGCAAAAAAGAAAAGAAAAGAAAAGCCAACAGATTCTATAAAAATCAAAGGACAGAAAAGATGTTTGCGGTGGAGACAATAACGGAATAAAAAACATCAAAGTTAAAAGACCATGCTTTATCATCCTCTGATTTGCAGGTATCACTTCTTGCTGCAAGACGTATCCAGAAACTCTCGTTGAAAGCAAGGATATTTTCAACAACAAGCTTTTGAAGCTGTTCATAGAAAATGTGGGTCAGAAGTCAACTAATTGTATCATAAACTGTAGTTCAAACCATAAGTTTCTAATCATAATAACCTTATCAAGTCCATGAAGAGCATATAGTCTAAGTCTCTATATCCACAAGAATTAATTCCTAATATGCCCATGAAACCAAATCTCCCTAATCAAATTGAAAAAAAGAGAAAAAACGAACGATTGACTTACTTCTGATGGATTTGCGTCCCTTAACATGTCAATCAACCTATCTACTTCAACGGTCTTTTTAAACGACTCCTCAGCATCCTGGTTGACTGCAGTGATCAAAGTTCTCCTGTTTAAAGGAAGTAAATTGCCATCACAAGGTCTGATTAACCACACAACACATACATATGAAACATGTTTAACAACTAACGACAGTAAAAGCAGCAAAGAACCAAGACCCACCAAAAAAAAAAAAGGCCGTCTGTTTATTTGTGACACAATTGCAGTTGTGAATATTAACATCTATAATACTAAAAAAACAACATAAAACTGAGTCGGTTGTCTGAAACGGTGACTACAACTACCTTCTCCTTAACTCCACCAAATTGGTTGTAAAAATGGGCTTCAGCTTCAAAGTGTTAAAAACCCTGGACCTCCCACCTTGGAACAGCGAATTCACTGATATTAAGCGATACCCAGAAGACAGAACCTGCAAAATCCTCGAAAAAAGAACGAGATAGAATGACAAAACGAGTAAAGGAGTCCCAAAAAATACAAACACTAATCCAAAAAGAAGCACCTGGTAGGTGGAGAAATACGAAAGAGAAGGAGGGTTTGGTGCTATGGTGGCCATTGAAGTACGTTGTGGCGGGAGATGGCTAAGGTAACGAGAATCATGAATGTTATTTTACTAAATCGCGAGGGAATTGAGCTGTTATTGGATTAAATGAGCAGTTTATTTTAGAGTATATTACTTAAATTGTGCACAGATTAGCACCGCTTCATATTTTTCAATGAAAAGATATAGAATTAAGGTAGAAAAAGGATTTATGTTATTTACTATGTTCTGAAAAAATAACTCAAAATGACTTTTAACCAATGATTAAAAAATCTAACAGTTCAGCCGGTTTAACCATAAAAATCTTAACCTATTTAATTTTTTAATTTAATTTTTAATTTTTTAGTTTAATTTATTTTAATAACTTCTGTTATTAAAAATTAATCAATTTATTAATTAATAAGTCAATTTTTAAAATTGATAAATTCTATATACTATAATTAATTAATTAATTAATTTTTATTTAATAATTTCTTTTTAATTAAACTTCAATAGGTAAAAACAATCATGTTTTAATTTTATTAATTTTATTCAATTCTTAGTGAGATTTATTACTGTCTACTATCAGTTGAATCTTTTAAACCTTAATCTCTTATCTTACCAGTTTAACTTCCGATCTGATTTTTAAATTATTGCTTTTGACCTCTTTTAAATTCATCTTCTCTTTTTCAAATACTTGAGTTTAATTTCTAATTTTCTATATGATTTGAAATAACTCAAAAAATTAAAAGCAACAAGTTTTTGCACTTTCTGACAACAATGTCTTTAATTTCCCATTAAATCTATTTTGGACTTTTTTTAACTTGTTACAAAATTATAGGTAACACTCCCTATATGGAAGCTATAATCATCCACACATAAGACAACCAATTTTTTGTGCATACATTCACGATTCGATTTAATGTTATACATATACACATTACAAAACTCTCCAATGCTTAACATTATCATTTAACAGCAGTAAAACATTTTTAGATTTACATAGTAATCCAAAAGAAAACATATAATTCCTTTAACCATTACTGTACAATCATCTTTAACCAAAAATGCCTTCCGAAAGTAATTTTTTTTCTCTTTGTTGGCCTTGTTCCCTACAGATGATTCATGTACCTCACTCTTATGACTTAGACCTATATGGATTAACACTTATGCTAAGCTTTAAAGCTTAATGGGGAAACACTTAGTTTGGATGCCACTCACACCAGTCATTTGCCAACCATATACATTCATAAACATTGCACAGATACAAATAAAGATGGCATACTTAATCAAATAGATAATGCAAACATGCTTCAATATTTTTTTCATATACCATAAATTCACCTTCAAAACCCAAACATTGATATTCAACACTCAATGATGCAAATTATTAATACAAATGCAAATGCTCATTCATTTATCGATTATTTATGTTATCAAATTGTATTTCTTATTCATATCTTTTTACTTTACTTCCTGTGTTCGACTTGTATATTTTCTGTGGGTGTGGATAACGGGTGTTGTGGATATCTAAAGATATCAAACTGTGGATACTCGAAGGTATCGAACTGTAGATATTCGTGATGTCAAATTGTAGTAACTGCACTGTAACTCTATAGGCATACCTATTTATCCACAATCAAGACAATAGAGCAGGCACTATAATATTTCCTTTAACCATTTGCAAATTTCACAATTCATATATTAACAAATCATATGATATACATTTCAAGTCATCAAATCTATATCTATGTTCATACATGCAAGTCATAACTAATCACCATTAGAAGGGTGTCAAAATCACATTTGTATAATCATACTATACACATATGAGCAATACAAGCGTAAACAAATCATTTATATTTATGAAAGTTTTCTTTGGAATGCATTATGCTCAATCTTAAATTTCAATGTTCAATCATCCAATTCACATATGTTAAGTCTTATTTCATTTAGTTCTAAATGTTTGAAAATTTTCATACACGTTTATAAAGGTTCGGACAAGGTGCGGTACAAATCGAAAACAAAAACAATGTCATGGTCATAACAAACACTCTCTCCATTTATACCACTACTTGTTTTTTAGTATTCATGTAGAAAAAGTTAGAAGTGGGTTTCGAGGTCTTATAGACATTTTTTTCTCTATGTCTACAGTTTCTATAGCACTAACAATCAGACCATTTGGACTTCTAAATCATGAGATATAGACAAAATATCACAAGCTACTCCAAAACAAGGGCAACAATATGTCAGCTTTTTCGATATCAATTTCCAAGGTAATAGAGACAAAATTAAGCCAGAGTCCCCTCTAAAGATATTTAGATATATGTCTTAGGTTTCGTATGCAACTAAAATCACACAATTTGGAAGTCTATAGGTTGAGTTTTGACTCGAACAATGTGATTGACTCAAACCAACCCTAGACAGAATTCCATTACACGATACTCTTGTCATATACAACCAAGTTCATGCAAAGTAACACCAAAATAACATTAAAGCAACATCCTAGAAAAAATTTCACATCCAAATGAATCTTTATATCCATTCAATCATACATAAATACATAAATCAACTAAGTGAAGTCCCAAACCTCAAAATTGACAAAGTTGGTCTTCTATTGCCTTACATTCCCTTCCTTTTTGGCTTTGCTTGACTCACCAACTAGAAACACCAAAAATATACCTCTCAATCCCACTTCCAACCTTATAATTTCATTCCTTCATAAGCAAAGTAAGAAGAGATAAAGGTGAAGAGAAAATCCCTAACTTTTGCCTTGATTTCCACCTAAGATTGGCTTGATTGCTCACATAAAAAATGATGGGATGAAGAAGGTGAAATGGAGAGGAGAAAAATCTGAACATAGAACCCCCAAATTGTCGTGCATCTCCCCTCTCCATATGCCCATTCCAGAACTTTCAAGACTCACACATGTGCTTAATTCCTATTGGACAAATATGTTTTATTATTATTGGTCATCTATGTGTTAACTTTATAAAAATTGCATATTGGTCCTTCTTCTTCCTTTACTTCCTACATTGACCTACAATATTATCAATTAATTTTATTCCCCTCTGTCTTAATTTTCTAATGTAATAAATTTCATGCAATTTGGTTAATTATCCCGGGAGTTATACCTAAAACACTACAGGCTGTTTGAAAACAGGGATAGTAGTCACAACTCAACTTCAAGCCATAATTCAAAAATCTTAAAGGCATAATAAAATTTCAGTTCCTTCATGAAAGTTTTAGATCTATGTCTCTAGTTTAATTTATAATTAAAATTATCTAATTTGGAGATCTACAGGCCAAGATATCGCTAAATTACAGAAATTTGTTCAGTAGAACCTATCAATTCAGCGAGGTATACATCCAAAATCAACTAACTTCAATCTTATCATGCAAGAACATAGCAAAAACACATTCAATTTAACCAACAAAATTTCATAAGCAAATGGGATACTTCTTCTACTAATTCCCCTCACATCATATTCATAAATGCAAGCAACATATCAAAAATTCTCATACATATTTCACATCTAATTATGTATGCCCATGCCAAAATGAACAAATTACCCATTAACCGATGTCTTTTACATTCAAATTCATTATGTTCACTTCTTAATACACCCTAAACAAGCTATAATACTTATAGAATATATGTTGGGGCATTACATCATAACACAATTGAAGTATGATATTTTTATGTTTGGCTCTAATATGGACATAAGTTTAGTTAAATTAAATTAAATTCTAATTCTAATTAAATTGAACAAAATTTATTAATTTTAAATTTGATGTTGATCACTTTTACATGTATATAAAAATAAAAGGCAAATTACATAAGACTTTACTTTAAAAAAATAGATCAATTTTGGGATTTTTTAATTTTATACAGATAAGTCTACTAATATTAATAAATTAACATATTTATTCTTATTTTAATTAATTGCAATAAAATAATCTTAAGAAAAAGGGAACTCCTTGTGAAAATTAGGATGGAAAGTATACTTTTATAAATTTCAATATTGATATAAAGATATAAATATGTGAATTTGGATTATTTTTAAATTTTTATTCCAAGTCACACACTCTTAAGCTTGGCAATCAACCCGACCCGCTTAACTTAACACAACCTAAAGTCAATGAGCTAAAGATGATTTTCTCAAAAAATTTGAGTTTTAGATTGGGATAAGGTTGTTAAGTGCTAAATTGATTTGAGACCCAACAATTATATTTAAAAAAACATCAATTTGATTGTTAATCTAAAATTTAAAAATCAGGTCAAGTTGAGTCGGGCTTCAGCCTATCCAAATCTAATCAGACCTTGGGTTGAGCTTAAACCTGAGCAAAAGTTGCAAGGCCAGTACAACCCATTACCACCCTTAGATACACCCTTTTCTTTTTAGGGTATAAAAGTCCTCTTTTTTTTAATCAAACAACTAACCATTCCGGTCCAAACAAATCCTTTTAATACATAATCTTTCCAATCACCTCCATATGGTCCCATCCTATTTGTTTTAACTTTTAATACCTATAATTTTTTCCCCATGTAGAGATGACAATGGTTTATACAGAAGGCAGCTAATCCAATTCAATTTTTAAAAATTAATAAAATTGTCATTTAAAGAATGATATTTTCGTTAAAAAATCTACTCAAATTCTAATTGATATCTCAATTAGAGATGTTTGATTCGATTCAATTTTTAAAGATTAATCAAACTACTACTAAAATAATGTTTTTTCAATAGAAATGATGAGGTTAAATTTTAGTTGGTGTCTTTGGTATAGATGATAAAGGAGGCTCAGGTCTGATTGGTCCAATTTGAAAGGATTTTGTTAAATTTTGTACGATTGAGTCCAAGAGCACATACCAGTCCAAATGAGATTTCATCTTAAAATCAATTGGTAATAAGAGGAGGAAGTCACTAGGCTTATATGCATGCTTAAGACCATATAGTCTTTCCATGTGGTCAAACTCCCACTTATCATTTAAGCATCTAGAGAAGGATTTGAAGTCTGAATAGCACAAGTGGCTTTGCAGTATTGTTTGCCCCAGGAGGGGCCTATTTGACCTCAATCAGAAGTCCAACCTTGATGAGAATTATTTACGTATCTCTCTACATTGTCCAAATAAAAAGAAACTCACATGTGAGGGGGAGTGTTTAAAATACCCACTTATGAGTGTCCCACATCGAAGAAAGAGGAAAAGAAGACTAATATATAAACCTAGTAGGCTATTCCACCTATTGTCAATTGATTTTAGGATGAAACCTCACTTAGGTTTATGTGTAGTCTAACTTTCTTCCTCGTGTAGGCCCATAGCAAATTTAACAGATTTAAAGTTAAATGGTCAGATTGAATTAATTAGACTTTGAATAAGACTGAAACTTAAAAGCTCAATTTGAGACATGAGTTGACTATCATGAGCAGGTTACATTCTAACGCCAAATAACATTGATTTAGGAAAACTCTCTGAACATTTTTTTAATCTTAAAATTTAAAATTTTAAGATTGATCCTTTTGGGATTTTAAGTGTGAATGGAAATCTTACATTGGAAAGAAATGGAACTAGTGAGGGCATATTAGTAGAAAGGATCCATAAATCTAATGACTTAAAATTTTGAGTTGAAGTATAGTGTCAAAACTCACGATTAAGTTTCCTCACTAGACCCATAATGTAAACCTCCTAAGTAAGTGGGTCCTTAACGCCAACAAATCCTTTTTTTTAACTTTCTTTAAAATAATAATATTTTGAATGAATCGAGTGGATTAATACGTGCACTCTAATTTCAAATTATGCCTTAAGATCTGACTGAATTGTACCGATGATAAACTATCTATATTCTTAAATTAAAATTTGAATCAAATCTTGATGAACTCAAATATTTGATAGATATGTTACATTGATTTTAAACTAAACCCAGAAGGAACATATTCGCCATCTTGAACAAGTAAGTGAGTTTGAACTGGGAAATATGTTTTCCTTTTGTTTTGCTTTTTTTCCTAGTGACAATTGACATAGAAATGACAATGGCTTTTTTTTAATAATTTTTTAAATTAAAAGTTTAATACAACATTTTTTATCAAGCCCGCGACTGAGCTGCATAAGCTTTAACTAATTTGAGATCCAACTTTTCTATATAAAATGATGTCGTTTTTTAAAATTTTAGTTCTCAGTTAGTATAGACTTGGACAGTTCAAACTCAATTAAAAACACTTAAATTTGAACTACCGATTTATTATTATCCCTAGTTAGCATCATCTTCACACCTCCTGATGTTAGATGCTCAAAAGACCATCCATATCCAGAATCTGAAAAAATGTTCTTTTGTCATTTTCACACCTCTTGTTGTTGGATGGCCGATTATATTGATCAAAACGCAGCTTTTTGCTTTCCCATTACATTTGAACTTGTAAATATTAGTCAACAAATGAGCCTCGTGTGTGAGCACCTGTTTCAGGCGGAGCCTCACCCACCCCCCTCCTGGGGCATCCGTGGTTACTTCCCCGGCCTTCCCCAGCATGCCTCGTCGGATCTCAGTCAACCTCTTTGTTCAGAGGAGATCAAGTCTGCTTTCTTCAGTATGGCCCCCAACAAGGCTCCGCGGATTGACGGGTATACTGCTCTTTTCTACCAGTCCCAATGGGATACTGTTGGCCCCTCGGTGTCTACCTTCCTTCAC
>JAOTAX010000197.1:39499119-39523871 GCA_025629825.1 Erythroxylum guanchezii
AGTTACCTATTTTGCGACCACACCCATCGGGTGCCACTTGATCCTCCTCGAGGATATTTCGGGCCTCTGTTGCCCCCATTTTGTTACTTAATTTGTTTTCGTCTTTTCCCCGTATAAAAAAAAGACAATAATGAATCTAAATGCATTACGAGAGAGATGGTATGGTCATCCATATTAAAATAAAAAATAAAAAATAAACATATTAAAATAAAAAAGCGTATACATATTAAAATAATAAAATAAAAATAGATATAAAAAGTTAATAATAATAATAATATAAAATAAGTAAATAATCGTAAATAAAAATATAAAAATAAGTAGTAAAATAAGTAATAAAATAAATATAACACAAAGTAAAGAAAAAATAAAAATAAAAAAGTAAATAAATACACACCAAAAATAAGACAATTAAATAATTAGTAGGTGTTATTACTGATAAATCTTTTTTGTCAATCATTTTCAAGCATATTAGCCCATTAATATTTACGATAAAAGACAAATTGATTCAATAAAATACTGAATATTATAGAGATTTCGAAATAATATTTTTTATTTAAATGAGTCTTGGCCGAATATTTGAAATTAGAGTTTATCTTGAAAATCAATCACTTTTATTTTAACCTATTAAGTTGAAGGCTCGATAGTTGAGAGTGGAGCTTGGCTTCGGTTAGGTCCCAGGTTCGATTTCATGCTAGCCCCTCTTGTAAGAGTCTGGAGCAACCAGGGTTTCACCTGTAGGTGGAGAACTAGTTGAGCCCTTAATGATGGGGTGCGCCCGCTTGACCCACCTGTAGGATAGTGTGCTAGTTGAGCCCTTAGAGAGGTGTGCCCGCTTGGCCCACCTACGAGATTTCCTCGAATCTAAAAAAAAAAATTCAGCGATTTTAGGAGGTCTAAAGAGAAATTAGGTTGGATTCAAGTGAGTTTAATTCGACCGCGTTCTAAGTAAACTTATATATAATTAAAACATCACATATCAATATAAAACTTTAAAATAATAAATTATGAGTCATATCTTTATATATAATTCACTTGATCTTATATCTCATTTCGATTAATTTTAATTATGAATTTTCAAAATCTGACACTTTTTCTCATTTTTATTCAAATCGAGTCTAACTCAATTTGCAATCACCATAATATTCATTCTCAAACAACTTGGAAGGATTTTTACCTTGGCTATGAGGGTACATTATTTGCCTTGTGTTCTTTTGACTGGTTTAATTTGTAGACATGTATTTCGAGTCAAGTTTAGATTTTTATAAAATATTTTGAGATTCGGATTCGAACGACTTATCTTAACTTGATCAAAAATTTTAATTTTTTTATATAAACTAATACCAATTTAAATAAAACGATATTATTTTTTTACTTTTTTAAAATTAAGAAGTATATATTTAATCCCGATTGAATTTGAAATTAGCCAAATTCATCAATCTTTAGGTTAGACCTAAACTTAAAAACAAAATTTTGGCCATTACCAACCCTAGAATGTCGGTCCTAAAAGATTGCTTCTAATTTTAAGGTATAGCCTAACTGCTCTCAACCAATCAACCGTCTAATATTGACAAATATTATCCACCATTTCAAGTTAAGAATTGACTCTGTTGAACCATCCAAATGACCATTCCACTTAACATTTTGACATTCAACACTTGTTAGTTGTTACATAAGGCAAGTAACTTAGATTGGTCAACGTGTGGTGACTTTAATTATATTTTTTTAGGAAAAAAGGTTATGAGAGACCAGATTTTGTATCTATATTTTAATATACAATTTTAAAAAAATTTAATTTAATCTCAAATTTTAAAAAAATGTAAAATGTTATTTTTAAAGATTTGGTATATTTATTAAATATATGTCCATCAATTAATTCCATTAGCAAAAAAGTAAGGTTTTAAATTGAATTTTTAATGTTTTAAAAAGTTAATCATTCAATTGAAAATTTTATAAGATTAAGTATTAATTTGAAAAATTTTAAGAGATTGAACATTTTAGGATCAGTTATTCTTTTTTAAATATATACAATTAAATTTAAATGCTATTTTTATTTAATGCGAAGTGTATTGAAAATTTTAAAAATACGATCATTAAATTAAATTTTTTTAAATTTTTTTGAGTATTTTTAGATCAATTTATCCCCTTTTTTAGAATACATATAATTAAATTAAATTACTATTTCTATTAGTTTTTATTTAATGTAACGTCTCTATCAAATATTAATTTATCGTGAGTTTTAAAATTTTAATTATTAGATTAATTTTTTAAAAAAATATTGAAAGACTATTAAATTTGTAATCTCTGCGTTTGACCTTAGCTGTTTATCCGTAGCCCCTGTTGCCCAGATGCCCATAACCCCTTTGTCAGATCCTTTTTTGGTTCACTCACATTCCCTGTATCTATTTTCGTTATAGAACAGCCAAAGAACGCAGTTCAGAGAGAAAAGAGATTATGAAGATCAGGTGTGACTTGTGTGACAAAGCAGAAGCCTCAGTGTTTTGTTCAGCAGATGAAGCAGCTCTCTGCAATGGGTGTGATCACCATGTTCATTATGCAAACAAGCTCGCAAGCAAGCACTTTCGCTTCTCCTTACTCCATCCTCCATTCAAAGACTCCCCTCTTTGTGATATCTGTCAGGTGCTCTAAGATTCTTCATTCCCTTTGTTTCCTCTTTCTTTGCTATATTTTCTGGATTTGTTTAAGACAGAGATTGAACATATAAAGCTTGGATCTTTGAATCTTCCTTCATTTAATATGTATCTTCAGGAAAGAAGGGCTTTTCTTTTCTGCCAAGAAGATAGAGCAATCCTATGTAGAGAATGTGACCTTCCAATTCACAAAGCAAATGAACATACCCAGAAACACAGTAGGTTTCTTCTCACAGGAGTCCAGCTCTCAGCTTCCTCATCTTTATACCCAACAAATGTTAGGACTAGTAGCAGAAGCTCGCAGCCATTTTTAAGCAAGCAAAGCTCGATCTCTAATGAATTACTCAGTTCTCCTTCTGTAAACAGAGCATCGCCCTCAATATCATACAATGTTGACGATAACCAGCCAATTGATAACGGTTCAATCTCCACAAGTAAGAGCATATCAGACTACCTGGAGACACTACCAGGATGGCGTGTGGATGATTTTCTCGACCCTTCATACACTAATAGTGGCTTTCCAAAAGTTTGGAGCACACCCTATGTATAAGCGTATAAGACCAAGTGTTTGAGGATGTAATTTTTCTTGACAACGTCAAGATTCACACACCCTTTTGTCACGATGTTTCGTGAGGTTCGATGCAGACCTCTGATCAGTTTTTCTCCATTAGCAGATCCAAGATCTTTGGAAAAAGATACATGAGCTGTTTTTCCTGCAGAAGAATTTGCCTTCTGTGTTAAGCCAATCTCCACACTATGGTTTACGTGGCTGAAATTAGAAAATACACAGTTGATTATTGTTCTACAGTTCCCAAATATCAAATCTCCATTCAGCAAGAAAAACAAACACTTACCCGAAAAGGAACATATCGTTGTCTGTCCATTCCATTTTCATGTTAGTCGTCGAACCTTCATTTGTTTGTTAGAAGTTTCAACCCTCGCGCTCGTTTCACTCTCTTTTCTTATTACGTTTCGGCTTTGATATTTCTGCCTATAGCACGAGAAACACTAAAAGAGTGATGTTGTAAGGTCAGAAGAATCACAATAATCTAACGTAAATACAAGGGGGCATTAATTCCATTACGATTCCTAGACGACAGTACCTCTAGAGTTTGGTACAGTCCGATCTATTATGATCTGATTCAATCCAAAGTGGAACCAAAATCTAGAACCAAACCAAAGTAGAACCCACCAGCCTATAAAACTCAGGTCAGACTCAAATTTAAGGGACCAACTTAAGATTCAATCTAAAAAAAACGATTCTTTATTATTTAAAAAATAACATTTTAATGTAACTGATCAAAACTTTATTTTAATCTATACATTAAAATATTTAAAAACTAAACAACATTTAATGCGGTCCAAGCAACCTCAAGTTGCTGACAATGGGCATCAGGCCATTCCGTCACGTGACCATCCCTACATGTAATTAATCTCTCTATCAAATAACCCAACTTTATACCAAAGTAAACATTCTCATAATTTGTAGCTATTGAACAGAACAAGGTCACACAGGAATCATGTGAAGCTGACGGTAACTTCTCAGATTTTTCTAACAAACCAGTTTCGTCCTTTCACTAGATGCTATAAGACAGATGGCCATAGTACCGCCGACAAATGAGACCCGCAGAAATAAAAATCATTCTGCAAATACAGTTTGATAGATGAATCTGCTGATATGCGCAAAAGTGAAGAGCTAAAGAACCAAGTAGGGATACGATGTTTCAACCTTCTATATATATATATATTAAAACAGGTGCACGATTTTGCGCCACATGATCAAGAACAGAGCAAAATCTTGAATCGGAGTGGGTCGAGTTTCTTTTTCCCTTTAAGTTGAGCTTTATTTTACAGCCCACAAGGGAGAGGAAAAGGAGCAATATATAATGCATATATATATACATTTTAGACTATTAGATACAGGATCAATTAAAGAATTGAATTCAGTATTTTGCACGAGTACAAACAAGTGATCGAACGCCGAACCCTGCAGATAAGGAGGGAAAACGAAACACAAAAGTGAAAAATGTTAGTATCAGAGTTTGGTACATCAAAAAATGACAAGTTTCAGTTTCAAATTTTACATCATACCTTTCGCGGCATAAAACAAACCAAGTAAAGGGTTAAAATACATTGGGACCTTGTGATTTGAGCTTTTTTCATTTCAGTTACTCTTATGGTATTCTGTAACTATATAATCCTTCATATTTCATTAATTTTCTCTCTTTTTTTTTTCCTTAAAGCAACGTAATATTAGAATTCTTAAATGCAATATAAGGTTGTTTTGAAGTTATAAATAGACAAGAAACTAACATGACAAGATTATGATAGTTAAACAAAAATATAAGAATTGACATTTTTTAAAAAAAGTAGAATCACAGGGGCTATTGTGTAATTAACCCCAAAATAAAAATCCCACCTGTGTACTGAAACATTCAGATTTGGAAATTGAAGATATGGGTATGGAGAAACATATCCTAATCCTGAAGGTTGAAAACCCTGATATATAGTAAAAGCAGAAATACATTATGGGGTACGAGTTTATTACCTTCATTTGGAGGTATTTATTGCCTTAAGTATATGCGAAGAGCCTATCCGCAATCTTTGTGCGACAAATTGGACACTCAGAACATGCCAGCGAACAAGATTTACACACTACAAAAGACGAAGAAATTAAAATTTAAATGATTTGAGTAATTAATAGCTAAATGCACAATGTGAGAAACTTCAGTGACTGACTTACAACAAAAGTGTCGACAAGGTAGAAGAATTGCTGCTGTTGGTGATTCAAAACATACTTTACACATATGGGAATTAACATCTCCATTTCCTTGACTCTTTAGCTCCTTTTCCTTCATTTCTTGCATTCGTGCCTGAGAAGAAAAATTAGACTATATAGAAAAGCACCCCCACCCAAAAAATAAAGAAGTATAATAATTCAAATCAATTGCATCAATTACTAGAAATCCTTGGGCATCTAGTTATGTATGA
Organism: Erythroxylum guanchezii; assembly: GCA_025629825.1. Classification (NCBI taxonomy): domain Eukaryota; kingdom Viridiplantae; phylum Streptophyta; class Magnoliopsida; order Malpighiales; family Erythroxylaceae; genus Erythroxylum; species Erythroxylum guanchezii. The sequence goes on from JAOTAX010000197.1 coordinate 39,504,759, forward strand.
AATTTATGAGCCCTAGAAACAAAAAGACAGATCTTAAATTACAATGAAAATAAGACGAGGAAGAATTTTAAGCTGATATCAATATTGATAGTAACTTTTCAAATGTTGGAGATCTAACCAATTGGAAAACTCAATTCAGGAACCATTTGAAGGCCATGGAACTTGAGAACAGGTTAGCTTTACACTGTACCACTGCAAACAACTATCCTTAAAAGACAAATGCCTTAGAGTACAGATGCAAAAGTTAAATAAAGAGTATTTACCTTCAAGCGAACAACTAGAGGCTCTTCCCTTGGAATTTCATCAGCGGATTTTGATATATTTAAAAGCTGTGTGTCTCTCAAGTCAACATTATGGTCAAAACCATTAGTTTTCGGATCACAAATATGGTCGATCCCGTCACTGTTCCTATCATTAGCATTCAAGTCAGGGGTAGTTCCCGCTTCCTTTTTTAATCTAGCAACAAGCACCCACATGTTAGCTAAATCATTTTCCAGAGCCTCTTCCCTTTTCTTTGCATCTTCCGCCTTTTTCCTGTACTCCTCTTCGATGAACTCCTTTTCAGTTAACGCAGCCTCAAGAGCTGCCTCCCTCTGTTTCCTTGCCTGCAGTTCCATCTTCAGATCATCAGGATCAAGATCCCATGATTCAAAGTCATCAGAGAGCAATCCCATAATATCACTTCCTCTGCCAGAAAACCGTCCTTTCCTCCCCTGTCTTGTGCCATCACTGTACTTCCTATTAACACCATTTACAGATTGCAAGCCTCCACCCCTGGAATGTGCTGAATCTCGAGTAGCCAACAGTTCCTTTTCTAACTTCGCATTCTGTAACGAGAGTTTGGTTACTTCACTTGCCAAATTCTTCAATTCAATTGCCGCAGCAGATGCCAGTTCCTTTGCATAGGAGGCCTCTTCTGCTAGTTTCTGATTTTGAACATGTAAACCACTATTCTCCTCTGAAAGCTGAACCTGTTCTAGCTTCAGCTTTTCATTTTCAATCTCCTGTTCAAATATAAAAGTCATACTTATGATGCCGTTCATTATTTTACCATTGAAAACATATCAAATATGGGTTGCATGTGACCTATCACATGAACCTTTAACAAATCCCAGGAATGGTATATTCCAGCATCTCTTTCCAAAAATTCAATATCCTATGGGAATGATTCGAAGCATTACATAAACCAAATACAAATTTATCAACTGAAAAGGTGTCAAGTACTAGTGAATTCAAAGCAAGATTTACCTGTGACTGAACTTTCTTTTTCAGTTCATCAACAAACTCATCAGAAACGGAGTGCTCGGAATTTAATGATGATTTATCACCAGATAGAGTAGTCAACTGCTGTTCCAGGACACAAACTTTCTCTTGCAATTCCTTGTTTTCAGAACACTGCCAATAATCAAGTATGTAAAGAAGTAAAAATAAGATCAACTATTACTGAAGGGGGCGCAAAGTTTCGATTGCACAGGGAGAACGAAAGGCAAAATTAACCAAATGACAAGATACATAAGACAGATAAAGGTTGCCAAACCTTAGTTTGCAGTTGATCCTGGAGGATGCGGTTGTCTGCTGACTTTAACTGTGGAATAAATCATTTAATTACATGCTAAACAAATGTACCAGCCAGTGACAAAAAGAAAAATCATATCAAATCAGCAGACAAACTAAATAAGGACCACTGTGTTATAAGATTTTCGCTAGAGGAGTGTTGCAAGGCAGTAAGACATGGCGAGCAGCTTCTACTAGATATTAAAGTAAACAAAGTTGAGGATATTCAGTTATTTAAAGTTATTTTCATTGATTATACGGGGACTACTGCAGTTAAGACAGAGACTGATGAGGTAAATCAAGTAACCAAGCAAAAATAGTCTTATTGTTCTCAACTGCCACTGTGACGGTAATCTGGTATCAAACCAAGCCATATTGAACATCAAAGGCAGAAAGGTTGATACCGCACTTTCAGAGTATCAAAATATCATGATACAAGATACTCACCTCTAGTTCAAAAGCCTTTTCATTACACTGGGTCATCAATCTCATAACTGTCTGTTGCACACAAATGAATTGACCTACTAAGCTTCCATTATGAGAAAGTCAAAAATCAGAATGTGAAGATGTAAATGAATCTACCTGTTGCATATCCACCAATGATGCATTGGCAATTGAAGCCTCACCACTCTCAATGATCCGTTGTTCCAATGCCCTCATTTGCCTTCTCTTTTCAAGAATCTCACGTTCCAAGTTCTGTATCTGTACTCAATAATTTTTTTTTTTAATGATGGTATTAGTAAGTAACAAGCTAACTATTGAATTTTGTGAGAGATAGATGTTAGTTGCGTTACGGTTTTGGCATTGAACAATGAACCCTAGAATATGCAAACGTGAGACAAATGAATCATGTAAAGTTTGTAATGAGTTGCAACGACAAGACTTATTAACCATTGCATCACCACTTAAACACAAAAACTAGAATCATCAGTCGGCTGGCAAACGCAAGATATAATAATATTGATAAACATTCGAGGATGATGAATAGATTGCACAAAAGTTACAGATAATCCCCTTTGTTACTGAAATGGAGATCATAAACTTGAGGACAAGAACGGAGAGAGAAGAATAAAATAACTAACTCATCAAATCATGATGTTGGGTAACTAGTTCCATAGATTTTGTTGTTGGAATTTGAACTTAATTTAAGATACCAGTAAAGATGCTTCGTTATGGGAGAAAGGGGATGCTTACTTGCATTTTTGAACCATCTGGATCATTCACAGACTGCTCCACCAATCGCTTCAAGGTACTGGTGCTGAATGCTATCTCTCCAGCAAGCATCTTAACCTGCTCCACAAGAAGATCCACCTGGTCCTGTGTAAGTCCCCCCTGCACCAAAGAGAGATGATACTTTTAAGTCTTAAGAAAAGGTAATCCCAAGAATCCTATCATTGAATACCCCTTAATTAGATAAATTAAATAAAATGAAATGGGTATCTTCTCTCCATTAAGAAGATAAGCATCTGACAACTTCTGTTCAACCATCTGCAAGTCTGAATAATCTAGTGGATGGTGGGATATATAAACTTTCATCACTTCTCAAAAAACAGAAGCCAGTGCACTAGCTCTTTCCCATGAAGATTGGGAGAAACATAAACTCGTAGAACAATATAGCATTCTTGCTTCAGGATTTTGCTTCCCGGGAATCTAGAAAAACTTTCCATGAGGTCTACTAAAACTATTGCTTCATTATTATGATAATTTCAGCAAACTAGAGTTAAAAATGAACTGATAACAAAGAAAATATCTGAGTGAGACATATAAAAAAAGATCCAAGGCAGGCAAAATAGATTTGAAACATTATCAGAACGTGGACAAGCTAATATGCAATTTGCTTTCAATTCATTTTATACGAAGCCAAATAAATTAAACAACTAGCAAAACTGCTAGAACGTACTGCTGCTACTTTTGAACCACTTATAAGTTCACCAGCTTGAATTGATTCCATAATTGTACTGCTACCCATTGAGAGTTCATCATTCGACTTGCTAGAAAATCTTTTGTGCTTAACTTCATGAGATGCAACCGACGGATTTACACAAAGATACGACTGAGGGTTCTTTGCATTCTCACTTTCAAGAAGTAAGGTATTGTCTCTCAGAACATCAAGCTTCTGAACAAAACATAGAGAAATGGAAGATGAATGTCAGAAGTAGCATCTAAAGACATAAGCCTCAAAAGCTAAATGTAGGCAGTAGTTTGAATACTTTAAAAGGGAACAGGATATTAGGAAAATAAGAAGTCATGCAAACAACAAAATCAACTACTGGATAATTAGCCACATCAAAATAATTAAAGAAAGACAAAAATCAGAGATTGGCCTTGGTGTTGAGATATTATCAGCCCTATCCCAATTGCAGTACAACTTCTATGACAAAGCATAAACAAAAAAAGAAATATCAAGAAAATAACCCATGATCTTCAAGCCATAATCAATCACATATACCCTCACACTGAGACTCACCACCCAGAAAGAATCGAACAAAAGAGGTAAATTCAAATAACTTGATATTTTCCTGATGCAAAGATGGAAGCTGAACTCACATCATCCTCAGCAGAGTGGCTCCGGTGATGACCAGGAGCATCACACAAACCAGGAATCGTATTCTTTGTGGAAACAAGTATAAGCTTAGTTAGCCTCTGGATTCTACTCATAAGAGCAGCCTTCGCTTCCTCTTCCTCCTCCAATCTTGACTGCATCTTGACTTGTCCCTCTTCCAACTATTCAATTGAAAGAAAGAATAGCTTGAAATGGATGAAAGAACACCAATAATAGCACAAATATATCCATCCATAAGATATATTGAAGGAAAAGGCACACAAACATAGATCAAAATCAACTGACCTTTTGCCGTAAGCTCAGAATCTCTTCATGACTTACACCAACAAGCATCCCTTGCCTTAACTGATCAAGTTCCTGTTTGAGGCTTGAGATCTCTCTTTGGTACTTTTTAATTAAAGATTTCTCATCAATAATCTGGAAGTATTTCCCCACATCAGTATCCAAACTCTATTCATGTAATAATTACTATAAATTACCATTTGGAAATGATAAAAAGAGGAGATATCATGGCCTACCTTGTTACGTGAAACAAAGATTTCAATTTGCTTTGCCCTGTTAGCAAACTTCAGTGTATTATGAGTTTCCTCCACATTACTAGATGCAGGAGTAACCGTGCATATAAGCTGTACGCCAATTTAGCAAGCCAAGTGCATATTAGGTGCTATTTGCTTGATTTGTATTCAAGTTACAACAATTAAACCTTTGTAACAAGTAGTACGAGTTATTGAAGAACTGAAAACTTAGGCTTGCTGTTAGAAAATGACAGATCTTGGTGGTACCTAAAACTCACCGAAACATGTCCCTGCCCACTCAATGAAGATTGCAATAGCCGGGTGAGTTTGGAATCTCGATATGGAACATGAGATGCCCTCCCTTCACTCAACTTTCCAATTACCTTTAGATCAGAACCACAACGTCAGTGGTGTTACAGAATTTCCAATTACAAAGAAGCCAAATACATTAGTTTAAGGCCTTGACACCACACAAGAGTAGAATGGAAAATCAAACCTACAGATGCTATAGTTAAGATACCAGTATTGTATTATCAGGTTTCTTTTAAAAAATCATCACCAATTATGAAACAATGTTCAGACTAATGAATGTGAAAATGTATAGACTTGACACCATAACTTACTCGGTATAAATCCTCAGGATAAAGAACAAGAATTAAATTAGGTAAAGAAAAAAGCATCATGGACACTTACAGTTCCAAGAGTTAGAAGGCTTTTGTTTATGTAAGCTCCTTCCTTTCTCCTTAGTCCAGTTGTCTCAGTCTTTGAACTCTCAGAACCAGCTAGATCAATCAGATTCTAAAACATAAGACAAAACAAGCCAATACATGAGCCACACAGTTTTTAAGAATATTCAAATTTCTGATGATTTGGGTGGAAGAAAACGTACAAGTTGAGAGAAGATCACTCCATCATACTCATCACCATGGGCACTACTCTCAATCATCTACATATCCAGAAATAGATCATTGTAATGTTCATTCTAAATATGAATCACTGCTTGCTTGATAATGACAAAATTGACAGTAAATACAAACGGTTTACAGATAGATGACAAAGGATGGAAAAGTAACAGCATGCACCAAACATAAAAGATGGAGGAATTAGCTTGGATTTCACTAAGCAAATTAGCCAATTGTTTTGTTACATAACACATCATTATTAGCTTACCAGAGTAAATATTGTATGACTTCGGCTACTCAAAAGATTAAAATTATTTGAACCAACATGACGATGTTCTGTCAACATAAAGCATCAATTAAAAACTGTGTGGTCAGATGCCTTGTCAAATGTGAAACAACAATATCAATAAAGGCAAAGGCAAAGGCATCTCCCTACAGAACCACCTTCTCCAGCAGCAATGAAAGAAAGTGCATGTCCAGGAGATAAAACAACCTCTTCCTTTATACCCTCCACATAAGTGCCCTGGAAAAGTGGCACAGAAGTAAATACGGATCCTTTTAAAAAAACAAACTTTTCAATCAAAAGAACATTCACTCCTAAGTAAGACATTTTATTTGCTTGTCAAATATATATATTAAGCATACAAGTAGAGTGTGTTAGCAAGTATCTCAGTTGGCAACTTAGAATGGATTTTATTCAGGCATACTATTGGTTCATTAAGAGAGTAACATTTTGCTATCATTTTATTCATGATATGATGATTGTCATGGTGGCAAGCAAAAAGCAAAGGTATGAATTGAGAAATAAACGAAGAAATGCAAAATAAAAATCACAGATGTTCTTAATAGCACCTGCGCATCCTCTCTAACACGTAGATTTTGTCCAGTTGGATCAAGTAAGTCATTTATCACCTGATATCAAAAATTCACATGGAAACATAAGTTATATCAATTCTACCACGAGAAACAAATCAGTTCAACTGATTATTGATGAATGCTTAATGTAGAAGATAGAAGACAAGATAAAATGAAATCAAATGAATATTTACAGATATTCCAGAATCCAAACTGAGCAAAATTGCATACCATAGGAAAGACAAAAAAAGTCTAAGAGACATGTTTTAAGCTCCAACTAAGTGTCTGAAGGACCACTCACCTCATTATAGATTTCAATATAGGAAACACGCAGTAAGAACTCTCTTCCTGGAGTCTGAAGCAAGAATGAAATTAAGTAATTCAGGATCGCTAAAGGATAATTGGAAAAGGAATTATTAAGTCATTCAGGATTGGTAAGACAACAAGCAAACATGCATATATAGGTATAAGAACTGCATTACTTCTGTAGAAACATGTTAAAGCAATTCTGCTTCCACAAATTAAAATCAATAATCTACTGATACTTTGAATATATTGAGCACATTAAATTTGGGTTGTAAATTTCAGGAAAGTACTCACATCTTGGATCATGCTGAAGACATCCTTTATGGCCAATGGTATAATGCCAGGTGAATTATGATCTCCCTGTATATATATTTAATAGTAATACACACAGGTCAAACAAAAGAAGAAAACAACCAAGAAAATCCTAATTCTCAAATTTATGTCCAGAAGTCAAACACAGAGGAAAAAAGTGTTCTTGCTGTAAATTAAGTTGATCCTAGTTAAGAACAAGATACGGATACATATTGCCGTGTCTTGACCATCACCAGTATAATTAATCAGTAGCTACCAGAGAGAAAGAGCAATTAGTGGGAGAAACCATAGAAAATGACCTCAATGTGGATGGGAAGTTAACAAACATAGTTACAGTCCTATGTTGATTAACATTCACCATGAAAATTAACCATTATATGTACTTATAGGATGACGTACATGATAGCATCCCGCATAGAAATAGAATAGCAAAGACTGAATAGATGAGTAAATTAGCAAGACAAAACCAAAGGAAAAGGAAATAACTAGTGAGAGCAAGCTAAACTTACATGCATAGTATGAGTCTTTCCACTACTAGTAACTCCATAGGCAAAAACAGTTCCTGAATTTATAAACAGAGTTCAATTAAAATCTCCAACAGATCCAACCATAGAAACATTTATGATCCGAGCATCTCTGCGTTACCGTTTACGCCTTCCATAGCAGCTTTGACGACTGGTTTAGCAGCTACTTCATATACGTCTTGTGTCAAAGTATGAGGTCCAAATACTCTATCTGCCCAATGCACACTAATCAGCATGCACATTTTATTATACTAATCGATTAGAAACAGGAAACCGAAGTTGAAAATCTGTGAACAATACCAAATGCATAAGCCGTAGTTGGATTGTACTCATTCCTGACAATTTTATCCCCATCCGCGTACCACGTGATCTCATCTCCTTTCTGGAACTCCCTCTCGCTGCAACCAAACAGGCGCCAAATCACATTACCTCCAATAAAACGAATCCAATCCATTTTCACAAAAATAGATCCGATCCACTGCAATCAGATCTAAACAAAATACCTCAACGGCCTAAACCGAATCGTCACCGATATACTTTCTCCATTCCTCGGAGAATCAATCGATTCGGAGGCAAGATCCTCCGCGCCGAACCCAACCGGCGTGCAACCGCCGTAAGCGCCCTGTCCTGTGTACAATGAATCGGAGCGGCCGCAGCTGGGGGTCATGGATCCGGAACCGAATCCGCCTCCGCCAGAGTTGAAGTACGATGAAGAAGAGGACGAGCCAGGGCGACGCGTGAGCCTGTTGTTCGTCAAAGAAGAAGATGACGACGACGCCGACGAGTAAGGACTCGACGGTTTTCGGTACGAGAACGGCGAGCTGCTCCGCGCACGTGAAGACGACGCCATTGGATTGGAGCTCAGTGTTAGTTTACTTCGGTCAAGCTTTACCTCTTTCAGTTGACTTGGCGAGTCAGGTATCAACTCGGCTGTTCAAAGCGTCAGAACTAAGAGAAGAATGTGTCAGCGAGGTCTCATGACTTGTTCTTCAAAAGCCAAACCAATTGCAGTTTCCATTTTTATTTGCTTCGAAGCTTTGAAGCTATAGAAGCTCTCTCTAGAGAAGAAGAAACACACACAGAGAGAGAGAGTGAGAGATGGTTTTCGTCTTCTTTAAGACAAAGAGGTTGCGGAGAAAGTATGATACATACGTAGAGATCTTGATTCCTAAAATTTGTAATGAATAAACGAGCAAAGAAAGTGACAACGACGGGCTTTGATTTTTCGTAACACCTTTTTTAAGTTTAAACTTTTGTTCAACTTTTAAAAGCTACAAAAATCTACCTCGTGACGTCGCAGGAGGGGGGCGAGGTTAAGGTTTAAACAAGAACATGGACCCGAGAAGCAGGGAAGTTTTTCAAAGGGCAATGAAACGAGCGGGAATAACAGTGGGACGAGGGCTAGGCCAGAAAGGACAAAGTCGGAAAATGATTAATCAACACCTAATTTTTAAGATAAAAATACGGATTTTTCATAGATAAGTTCTATTATTAATTTTTAAAAATATATTTTCAAATTTTATAATAAAAATTATCCTTTAAAAACTATTTATTCTTATTATTGATTTTGACAATATTTTAAAAACTTAAAATTATATAGAGTGTTGATGTTGAATGCTTTAAAAATTAGAAGAATCGACAAAACAAAAAATTTCAAGTTTAAAAGATTCAAGCGGTATTAAACCATTGAATAAATATTAAATATGATTATTATCTTTACTTTTCAAAGAATTTAAATTTTGATTTTAAAAGAAATTTTTAAATAAAAATTGATCAATTTATTTTAGTTTATAAAAATTTATTAATTTATGAAAATTGATAGATTAATTAATAAATTGATCTGTTTTTAACAACAAGAGATATTAAAGTAAATCGAATTAGAAAACTAAAAATTAAACAAAAAAATTTGAACGGTTTAAAGTTTTTACGATTAAACTAGTTAGATTTTAGTAAATAAGTTTTATTATTAACTATTATATATCGACAACCTATAGATCCGATTCATTATTTACTGTAGTTCCCAGGACATATTTCACAGCATTCTTTTATTCTTTGGTTAGCTTCATAGGGGCATCTCTGGACTATAGACAGACTCCAGTTCTTCGGCGTTCTAGCTTCTTTGACTTGTGTTATATGCGGCTCTTCCACAGAAATACATGATCATTTGTTTTTTCAGTGCAAGTTTTCTGTCCATGTTTGGGATTTGCTCTCGTCGAAGACTCACACTACCTGGCCTTCGACTTCTTGGGTCCCTCTTCTCCAGTGGGCGTGCACTCATCTTCGTCGGTGGAAGGATTTTCGACACATACTTTCACAATTAGTTCTCTCTGCTACTGTTTACTTTCTTTGGTATGAGAGAAATAACCGTATCTTTAGTCGGCGACATCGATCACCACACGACATTATTGAGGATATAGTTGAGACCGTCCGTTCTCGAATTCTCGAACTTGAGACTCGTCTTCAGATACCTGATCTTCAGCGTCATATCTGACGATTTTCTACCTAGTAGTTTTCTGTTTTGTTTTTAGAGTTGTCTGTGACTTATTTATTTCTTTTGCACATATATAATTTTTGAGTGTCTTTTTTTGGGCCTCTTCTTTTCTTGTATGAACTCTCATTTTATTAATCTATTCGTTATTCACTTAAAAAATTTTAACTATTATATAATTAAATAACATGTTATGAGTATAATAAAAATATATAATTGTTATCATTAGATTTTATTTAATACAGATTATTTTGTATATATATTATCAATTACAATTTAAAATATTAAATTTTTATTAAAAAATCTTAAGAATGACATAATTTATTCGAACTAACAAAAGAAAGGATCATTTCATTACCAATATACCCTTCTGTTATACAGTGTCTTACCCAAATCACCGAAAAACTTACATTGGTTGTACGGGACACGTGTCGCGGAATAACTTCCTATTCAACTGCGTGTGGGTCCCCACTTTCATTTTCGAGCATTTTTTAACACAAAATCTTTTATTATTCCGGTCAAATCAAGAAATCCATAATTTTTAGTTTGATTAGACTTGGAAGATGTTGTTAAACTTTGGGGAACCCATGAAATATCATCATGTGCTAATTTCAAATTCAAACTTTAATTGTATCTAGAAGCTTATGCTTCAGAATAATTAGATTTATCTTCCCTATGACAAATAGTTTATGTAACCAAGTGAAATTAAACAAAATAAGATAAGCATTAAATAGGGCATTGAGTATCATTATAGTTTCACGCTCGTGAATGCATTTATTATTCCGCATAGTTGACGATCAAATTCAAAGCATTAAAGGAAGACCACGTTATCTTAAATCTACGGCTGGAAACAAGACGGGGTAGTTGGGCGTTTAGGAACATATCCTCTTTCATTTATAGTGTTTTTATTATGTATTATTTAAAATTTTGAAGTTTAAATAAAAAGAGATTATTAAATAAGAATTAATTGAATTATTTTAGTATATAAGAATTTATTAATTTATAAACATTAATTAATTAATTGATCGGTTTTTAACAATAAGAATTATTAAAACAAATCGAACTGAAAAGTTAAAATTTAAACTAAAAATTTGAACAAATCAAAATTTTTATAATTAAACCGGCTTAGAGTTTTTTTATTATTACTATTTATAATTAAATTTTGATCTTTTTTTCCTTATATCATTTGCATTAAAGTAGCATTTGAACAATATTTATTTATTATTTTAAAACCCCTTATTAGATAACAATATTTGTCCACGATCACCACGATTATGATAGATAACCACGAACGTGGCACGTTATATCTTCTATTTCAGTTACTCTATTTCAATCCTACTCCATTAAATCTCATCAATATATTTATGTGAGAGTCCAAATAAATGTGTAGATAAGATTTAATGTAACATGATAGGAACATCATAATTGGAACAGGAGATCTAATCCACGAATGCGGGATCTGGCTATCCCTGCGTCTAATAGTGGGATTTCATATTTATGTTTTTTTTATCCATTACCATAAAATGTCAAATACGTACATATACAATAGAAGTTAAAATATTAGCTCTAATAATTTTTTAAAAACCTAAAGTAAATACACTAAATAATTTAATTTTGAAATTATAAAAACTTTTTACATTTTACTTTTTTTAAAATATTGTTTTAAATTTCAATAAAAAATAAAAAAATACAATATCGCATATATTAATTAAATGTCAAGCACATTATAACTCAATTTGATTCTTAAAAGTTAAATTTAATTGAAATTAATTAAAATTAACTTAAATTAATAATTTAAATTTAATAACTAAATTCAATCTTCAGGTAAATTATATTTAATTGATTATGTTCATGCGTTTTAACCAAAGTCTTAAAAAAATAGCTCTTAAATAAATTGAAAATAATGAAATGTTTTTTCAAAAATTTTTAAAGATTAAAGTATTTTCCTACAAAATTTTAAATTATAAAAGAGCTCCTAAATTTTGACCTTTTAAAAAATATATATTAAATTAATATTATCATCTTATAATATTGCCCCTTAGGGGGTGATCGAGTTGGTGAAGTGAAGAGCATGAGGCCAAAAGATTATGTGTTCGAACCATTTTACTTACGCTCTTTCGATCGAGCCTGTCGTACATAACTTGTTTAATATAGAATATCTGGTTGACGTTATTTATAGGTTATTGTGTCAATATAGAGATTTATCCAGTGTACATCTAAAAGATTGCGGCCGTTTCCAAAAAGAAAACTTATCAAATTAAAATCATGGAAACAAAAACCAAATAAAAGTTAATTATTTAGAAAGAATAATAACAAATATATATTATTATTTGATAAAATTTAGACAATTTAGTTTTTTTTCCTTTCCACGGTGCACCGTTGAGACGCAATGTCAAACACGCGACAGGTGACGGTGCCCGAAGGATGATGGATGGGTTAACTACCCTCATTTTCTATGTCCTCCATTTATTACAAAGGACTCTATGCACGTGAAAGCGGGGGTGCACCGCAACTTATTGTGCTCTAAACTTCATTTGGCACTTAATTATTTAGATTAATTTGTTATTAATATACTCAACAGAATGTGAACAAACAAATTTTATAATTAAATTTCTGAATAATGTTATTTTTAATTCGATTTGTTAGGTAGATATTTACTTAGGTTATGTTTCGCTAGATATAAGGTTTTTAATTAAATGAAATGGCATAGAACATAATGAATGGTTTATAATGATATGAAACATGAATAGATGTAATATTAAAAAATTGTTATTTGGGAGGGATGAAAATGTTCATAATGTAATATATTAAAATGTTGTTTGGATGAAGATTTATAATGTAACATAGTGTAAAATTATTTATCATTTTACATTTCATCATAAACTCCTCCTAAATTTAATGTTTCTATTTTTACTATTTAAGATGGAATGAGATGTAGTATGAAACTCTCCTATTCCATCTCATTCTATTTCATTCAATTATAAATCATCTTCAAAATAATGGAATAATGTTATATTCCATTTCATTAATAGACCTCCAATTAAACATAGTCTTAAACACTTGGAAGATCTAACTATAAATAAGTATTTTTATCATTTTATTAAGGGTCAATTGTAAACAAACATTATAAAATTTATTTAAAATTGTAGTACTTAATTCTTTTTGTTGCATCATAAGATGAGGAAGCAATCAGAAAAAGCAATGCCAACGAAAATGTAAATCAAATGGAGTGTTGATGGATCCTTGAAATTACCCGTTCTATTTTTGTTGTTCCTACTCTGTTTCAACTTATCTCATCCATATATTTATGTGGAGCCTACATAAATATATGGATGAGATAAGTTAAAACAGAATAGGAACAACGTTCTACTAATATAAATATATGGATGAGATAAGTTGAAACAGCAAAAATGAAACGGGTGATCTAATCTCATCGATGGAGAAGTAAAGAAAGAGCGCATAATTATTTAAAGGTGCTTGAAGTGTTTAATTTATTAAATAATAAAATTTACTTATGACAACAAATATAACATGTAACGGTCCTCAAAAAAATTACTAATTTGACATTACTTGTTATATTAATTATATTAACAAAAAATTTAAAGTTGAGTTGTTTTTATAAAAAATTAAAAGTTAGATTATTTAAATATTTTTTTAAATATTAAATAGGCGTAATATTTTATAGTTACCTATTTTGAATAAATTATTTAATAAATGAGTAATTCATAACTAAATAGTGAATTCAATATAACTTAAGTTTGCATATTCTCTTGAGAATACCCATATGTGAGTGTTTCATATTGGATAAAGAAAGACTAACATATAAATTTAGTGAGCTATTCTATTTATTACCAATTAGTTTTATGATTAAATTTCATTTGAGTTTGTATATGGTCTAATTTTCTTCTATGTGGATTCATACGTCCATTGTAAATTTAATATGGTATTAGAGTTAAAGAAGATAGTTGCTTACTGTTTGCCCCAAAAAGGGGTTTGTTATTTAAGCAACTAGAGGGAGATGGCTTATTTAACCTCAATTAAAAGTTCAGCCTTGATGAGGATTGTCTACGTACCTCTCTAAATTGCTAAAGTTAAAAAAAACTCACATGTAAAGGGAAGTGTTGAGAATAACTAGATGTGAGTGTCTCACATTGAAAAAAGAGAAAAAATAGGCTAACATATAAATTTAATGGGCTTCTCCACTTATTACCAATTTATTTTAGAATGAAACATCACTTAAACTTGTATGTAATATAACTTTTCTCCGCAGGCTATTGCAAATTTATCATACTTGTAACGTATTTTCACTCTAATTATCTATTATTTTCTTGTCTCAACTCTTATTCACAACCTTTTGATTGGGATGTTATTAGGAAAATTTCCAACTAGACTAATCCTTAAATGCTAGTTTGTTTTCTACTAATTGGACAAGGTTTTTGAGGCCATAAATCAAATTTAGACATTGGAATCTAACAGGTAACAATAAACATTTAGTGAAAGTCTCACTAACATATAAAATTTAGAAAAGTCTAATAATACGTAACTTTATTTCTATACAGTAGAAAGACTATTTCCAATAAAGTCACATGTAATGAAATATAATGATAAGACAAAATATAAATAATTACGTATAAATAAAAATTTAAAAATTTATAATGTAATATATATAATATAGTACGCATAGAACATGATAAAAATTAATAATAAAAGATAAAATATGTAAATAAATACACAAATCATACGAAAATAAGTATAAGAATAAATCAAATAAGCCATTAAAAAAAGTATCTGGACTAACAAGTAAGTATGTGAGAAAATGACCCAAAAGCATACAATGTATTGTCATTGAATTTGCTTGTCTAATTAGTACCACAAATAAAGCGGCAGTATGGTCAATTTAATAAGTGGGGGCCAAAAATCTCATACATATTTGTCATTGACAACAAGATTGGCCTGTTGGTGGCACCAGACAAAGAAACAAAAAATTGAGAAATGCACTAACAATGTTCCTAAAAAATGACAAAAAAGGATTAAACTTTCATTTGATTTGACCATAGCTAATTAAATTATGATTTTTATATTAAATTTTTATTTTTATTTTAGATTTGAGCTGAATTCAATTTTTTAAAAATTTTAAATCAAGTTTTAATTTTGTTCCTTTTTGATGTCTCCTAATCAGACTCTTAAGTCATGTATACGTATAAGAAGTTAAAGATATAAATCGCGCACTAACTTATTTGTTTCCACTTAGGTATATTTATTTTCATTTTTTTTCTATTTTTGTTTTCAAATTTAATAAAAAATTTTGTTTATTTGAATTTTTAATTTTGGTTTCTTCTAGTTTTAAAATTTTATGAAAACCACAAAAATGATTTTTGTCTTTTATTTTTGTTTTTATATTATGTTTTCCTATCAATTAAATACATATTATTTCATTATTTAATTATTAATAAGAATTATGAATAAATTAATGTAATATTATATTAAATAATTAAAATTACGAGTAGTTTAATTTAATTTAATTTTTTTAATTTAATTAAATTTAATAATTATTAATAAATATATTTAAATTTAAAATATATTTAAAATGTATACATTTTAAATAAAATTTTGATTTAATAATTAAATTATATTTAAAATTATTATTATTATTAAAATTATTTATTTTAATAAAATAATTTTATTGATAATTTATTAATAAACATTATATAAGAGATTAAAATAAATATAATTAATTAAACTAATTTATTTTTGAAATTTATCTAATATGTAATTATCATCAGTAATAATAGTATAACTACATTAATATTAGCATTAACATTAACAACCAAACAAGTTTTTGTCTTTATTTAAAAGAAAAATATAAACTTAAAATAGGAAACAAAAACTAAAAGCAACAGCAAAAAAGCAAAAGTGGAACTAAATAATCATATTTTTATTTATTGTTTTTGTTTTTCAAATTTAGTAAAAATTTGAATTTGAATTTGAATTTTAGTTTTATTTTTAATTTTAATTTCTTTCGGTTTTCAAAATACATGAAAACTAAAAAAAAGTATTTTTTTATAATCTAGTTTACTATTAACTAAATATATATTATTTAATTATTTAATACATTAATTATTAATAAAATTATGAATAATTTATTTAATATTATATATTTTATTAATCAAAATTAATTGTTAATATAAATTAAATTAAATTAAATATAATTTATTTAATTTTTGTAATTTAACTAAATTTAAAATATCTTCAATGTATGTAAATTTTAAATAATTTAATTTAATTTTTAAAATATTTGTTTAATAAAATATAATAATTTTTATTGATATTTTGTTAATAAATATGATATATGAGATTAAATTAATTAAATTGATTAAAATTAATTTATATTAAATGTGATCTGATATGTAATTATTATCGGTAATAAAATATAATTAAATTAACATTAATAATCAAATAATTTTTTATTTTTATTTAAAAGAAAAATAGAAATTAAAAAAATGAAATTAAAATCATAATAAGAAAATAAAAATGGAACCAAACTATTTATAAGTTACTATTGTTTTTTATACAATTGTTTTTACTCTATTCAAAATATAGTAATTATTGCTTTAGAAGTGTTATAATGATAAATAGTAATTGAGACAGCAATAAAAACTTAGTTTCATTTTTATAAAATCTTCATGCGCAAATCGTTCATCAGCACAAGCAGGTCAAGAAAACCCAAGAACATGGCTTTGCCTTCATTGCCTCCACCCAAACTTGGGTCGGGTTGAGTTGGACCGGATGCATCCAAAAAGTAGCTTGAATTTGGTTTAAGCCCAAAAATATCTTACTTTTCCAGCTTTAGTCTTTAGACAAAAACAAACTTTCAACTTGATTTGTATAAATTTTGAAAAGTTTGTGACGAAATTGAAAATCTTAAAAAGTTTATCACCAAATTTGAAAAATATTAAGCACTATTTAAGTTGTTATCCTTAAATTTAAAGAATAAAATAATATGATTTTAATAAATTAAAAACGTTATTTTTTATTATTCAAACTCAACCTATCTAAATTTTGATCAATTTGAATAGAATCAAATTATTAATTAAACTATATTTTAATTATTAAGATACAACTGCTGCTGGTTATCGCTTCGGGGACATCCGATAAAATTATTATGATACCAAGTAGATTAGTACAGCTCCTACGCAAAGATGGCATGTACGTCTCAAAAAATGGTAAGCAGAACTTTACAGAATATCAAGTATATTTATTTTGTTATTTTCTTAATAACCTTATTTCCTATACTTACATCATTTAACGAAGAACTGTAACTTTTTTTTTCTTGTTATTATTTTATTTTAATTATTAATTATTACTTTATTCAATATTTTTTACATATTTTATGTTTATTCAAACATAACTAAATTTGCCACCACTACTCATTCTGAAGTCACCCTGAGCTACACGCAAGTTTGTGATTTTCTTCAGGAAGACTACAAGTAAAGCACACAAATGCTCTTGCATGTGAGCATCTCGGTCAGTGACTTCTCATTGGCACGCTCAGAGACCTTTTTCATGCGGTCCCATAACTGAAGCACCAGGATGATCGTGAGATTCTCTTGCTCTTGCTCTTGCTCTTGCTGTAATGGATTTGGACTTGTACGTGTTGGGAGTGACTCTTCAAGAAGAGAAGCTCAAGTTTAAGCAACCGAGGCATGTGCACCCTGACATGTGGGGTTGGTTCCACATTTTGGACAATATGTTAGATAGACCCTCCCCCTACGTATGATTAGCGTCTTCAGCAGGCAGAGACAGGACGAGACGGGATAGAAGAGGACAGAACAGAACAAGAATTAAAGACAGTGAGATGTTTGGTTGCAGTGGACAGGACAGAAAAAATTGTCTTTGTCCTTAGGACAGAAACGTGTTTGGTTGCAGAGGATAGAACAAAAATCAGTATTAATGACAAAAATACCCTTGTAGTATAATAAGAAGAGTTGATATAATTCATTTATTATTTTGTCAATGTATAAATATTTAATATACAATATTTAATTATGTCATTATCAACTTTTAACTGTAAGAAAATTTCTATTATTATTAGTATTATTATTTTGATTATTATTATTATTAAAACTTTTGTACCTATTTTGACTACTATTTGTTAATGTTATTAATTTTAGAATGATATTTGTTATACAAAAATATCAAGGTGGACATAAGTTATATTATTATTATTTATTATTATTGTTAATATTTGTAATATTGATTACAAATTATGTAATAAATATTACAAGAATAATTAATAGTATTAGTAGTAATTGTAATTGCTGTTATTATTTATTTGATTAGTGTATAATAATAAAACTAAATATTAGTAGTATATAATCATACACAATTAATTATTTACTTGTTCTTATTATGAGCATAATTATAAACATAATTTAGGACAAACTAACTAAATAAAACATCTCAACATTACATAATAGGTTCAAATAAGTTCGACAACCAAAAAATTCAAATACAAAATAAGTTAAATAAACATCATTCATTGCTTTAATTACATTAAAACCCTAAAATTTATTAAGAATGTTGTCAATGACCATGCCCAAAATGACCCCAAGTGCAATTAGTAAAACTGCACGAGTACATGCCATTTGTTCCTCCAATGTTGCAACTGCCCTTGGTTGCTGCACTTGTGATCTTTCAAGCTCTAAATACGTTGCTGCACTTGAAAATCCATTAAGGAAGATATTTCTACGACCTTAAAAGCAATCATATCCGACTCAACACCGCCGAAGAAAACACTGGAAAAGGTACAGAAAGCTTCAGACAAAACTAAAGCAGCACATAAATGGGAAGGTGTTCTTGTATCTGGGAAGCTTTTGCCTGGTCGCTTGTCTTCATAACCGGTCAAGCCAACTAAAGACACTGTCCTGAGAACCAAACTGCAGATCCTGCATCACATTGTAATGAATGAATTATTGTATAACTATGCCATAAGAAATAAAATTTTGAGGCTTTGAGGCTTTGTACAGAACCATAATTTTCTTGAAGCCCTTGTGAACTCCATTTTCCATCACAGATTTGGTCTTGCCAGTCTTGT
>JAOTAX010000197.1:39534010-39548277 GCA_025629825.1 Erythroxylum guanchezii
CAAAATTTATTTGAAATTTATATATTTTAAAAATATATTTTAAATTTAATTATATTTAATAATTATTATTAAATTAAAATTGTGATTATTATTTATTATTATGATTTTTGGAGATAAAGTTAAAAATATACAGTACAACTGTACAATATAATAATGAAGTATTTTATAATTTTTAAAAAATTTAGGGACTATTTCATAAATTTAAAAAATTACTGAAATGGTACTCGGTATTATCTGGCACCAATATAATACTGTACCAAAATTCAATCTGATACCAAATCTAGTACGATAT
Organism: Erythroxylum guanchezii; assembly: GCA_025629825.1. Lineage (NCBI taxonomy): Eukaryota > Viridiplantae > Streptophyta > Magnoliopsida > Malpighiales > Erythroxylaceae > Erythroxylum > Erythroxylum guanchezii. The sequence goes on from JAOTAX010000197.1 coordinate 39,534,303, forward strand.
TTGTAAAATTGAGCAGACAACTAAGGATTGTCTAAAATGACAATAATTTAGAAATTTTATCTACAGCTATGTCGTTTTGCATTAAAAGTTTGGATTGTTCAAAATAGGTCTTGGGCTTGCCTCCAAGCTCAAGTCGGTTAAAATCCAATCTAACTCAAATATAACCCATTAACTTTGGACTGAACTAAGACTACTTTTGCTATGTCAAATTACTCATTGTAAGTATTCTACTTCATTGGAATAAAACTTGATAGTTTATGCCTGTTTGGATGAGTTTTTATGAGGCTAATAACTACTTTTCTTTATTATAAAAGTCTTAAAAAAAAGGTGTTTAATTGTAAAATAAAAAATACATCTTTAATAGATATGAGCGTTCCCTTGCTGATCGCAGCTTACCTTCTAGTCAACATCCGGTGTCTGCTTCGGCTCCGGTTCAGAGGCCCTCGGGCAGTAGCTCCTGGCGAGACAAGGTCTTGCCACATCATCGACGGGGCATACTTACTCATTACCCCCATGTTCTGCAGAATGGAGTCATCTCTCCTCCGGCAGATCTACTTCAGGCTGGCGCCAGAGCTTGGTCAAACTCATTGGTTGGTTTTCTTTGGGGCAAACGTCTGGCCTTTCCGGTGGTAAACGCATGGGCCAAGGCTAGGTGGAGCAAGAAGGGCTTCCAGAAAGCCATGCCCATGGATGATAGGTTGTTCCTTTTCAAGTTCTCCTCGGACGCAGATATCACTGAGGTCTTTGAGCTTGGGCCATGGCATGTGGGTGACCAACCTCTATTTCTGCGGCAATGGAAACCAGGTATGGATTTGAACCGTAGCTCTGTTGAGGTTATTCCACTCTGGGTTCAATTTCATGGCCTCCCTTTGTAGTACTGGACATTGGAGGGCCTTAGTCACCTCGCTAGCGGAATCGGGAAACCGATATGCTTGGACTCCCAAACAGCAGCTATGGATCGAATCGGGTATGCCAAAATCTGTATTAAAGTGGCCAAGGATGCCCCGCTTCTGGACAAAGTGACCATTCGAAGGTTAGATGCAACTGGTGAGTTGATTTGTGATATCATTCCCCTCTCTTACCCTTGGAAACCACAAGCAGTTAGTAAGAAGTGGGTGCCGATGGGACGAAAATTTTTATCTGGCTGGTCGGAGGACCTAGCCCATGGTGCCAGTCAGCCCTCGGTGCAGATTGCCCAATCTGCTCCTGAACCAAATAGTCCTTGTGAACTGGCGACTGATTTGGCCAAGGCATCGGGGAGTATAGTGGTCACTGGTTCACTGGAAGATAGTCAGCCACTGGAATGCAGTAGGTCGATGCCTATAGAGTCAGAGGCGCATGCAGCCAAGGTTGATCCATCCTCAGTGGAATTAGCACCTCCGAATGAACTATGAGGGATAGATAGCTTTGCTGGGCCAACCCTTTCATCAGATACTAAGGCTCCAGCCTCTTCAGGTGGGGATCCAATTGACAATCCCGTAGGAGAGGAGTCCAGGCAAAAGAGTGAAGATGTTACTGCTGACCCTGATCAAGAAGAAGGAGAGCCTCAAGATTCAACTAAATTGGGCAAAAGTTCAGTGATGCGAAAGAAAACCAAAAAGAAAAAGCATAAGGGGATCATATTCCCTGAATGCCTTTTTTAATGATGTCCTTCCTTGTGTGGAACACGAGGGGGCTAAATGACCCCCTCAAAAGGATGATGGTGAAACAGGTAGTTGCGACCTCCAACCCTGTTTTGGTAGGACTGCTGGAAACAAAAATAAAACCTACAGCAGATCGGCAGGGTTTGAATTTTTTGAGATCTCAGTGGAACCTTTTTACCAATCATATTCATCATTATAATGGTCGTATTTTGTGCTGGTATAATTCAGAGAAAGTGGATGTTCAAGTCATTAGGATAGGAGCACAATTTATACATCTTTGTTGCAAGGAAAAGGACACTGCTCCATATATGGTTACTCTTATCTACGCAGCCAATATTGCTTACCAGAGATCTGATCTTTGGCGGGAGTTGCTGGACTTTCAATCTGGTCTGACTTGCCCGTGGTTGGTTGCTGGTGATTTTAATTGCAGTCTCAACTCCTCCGAGGTGGAGGGAGGAGTTAGATTTCATGGTGGCTCAGGTAGGGAACTTCAACAACTCTTTCGGGACACTGATTTGGTTGATCTTCGAGGCAATGGCAGATGGTTTACTTGGGAAAACAAACAACGTGGCGAGATGTACATTCGGAAGAAGCTGGATCTTGCGTTAGTTAACCAACAATGGCTCCACTCCTTTCCTCTTGACTCAGCAGTGTTTGGGGACCCGGTTTTTTCGAATCACACGCCTATCCTCATTCAGCATCACTCTGCTACCCGCAGGTATGGAGCCCCTTTTTGATTTTTCAATGGTTTATTACAGGTTGATGGGTTCATGGAATTGCTAGCTCAGACCTGGAGGGTGGAAGTTCATGGTTTCAAGGGGTACCAATTCATGCAGAAATTGAAGATGGCAAAGCTAGCGATTAAAAGTTTTAGTAAGCAGCAAAATCTTAATATTTAGACGTTGCGTTCTCATTTGGCTGACTTACAGTAGCATTGCTATAGAGACCCCCTAAATGAGCATCTGCGGGTTCTTGAAGCTGATAGTATGTTTAAGTATCAAGAAGCTTTGACACTTCATGACTCCATTCTTCGGCAAAAGTCACGACAAACTTGGCTACGAGAGGGTGACCGCAACTCAAAATTTTTTCATGCCGCGATCCTTGCTCGCCGCAACAAGAACACTATCACCGAGTTGTCTGATTCGGATGGTAAGTTATGGAGCGGTCAAGAGGTTGTGGCTACTCACGTTAGGGACTTCTTTGCTCAACTTATGGGCCGTCATGAAGGACCGAGTAGGAATGAATTTGGGATCAGGAATGTGTTGGACTTTACTCCAGACCAGGCCACTCTAGACATGTTAAATGCCCCATTCACGGCTCTGCAAATCAAGGAGGCCTTATTTCGTCTGAATAGCTCAAAAGCTCCAGGACCGGATGGGTTTTCAGCCGGGTTCTTTCAGCACACGTGGTCTATCACAGGCCAATTATTCACTGAAGCAATCCTTGAGTTCTTCTCCTCTGGTAAAATGTTACGAGAAATTAACCATACTTACATCTGCTTAATTCCTAAAAAGGAGAGACCTGAGAAGATTACTGACTATCGGCCGATTTCTTGCTGCAATACTATCTATAAAGTTATAGCCTCTCTTCTAACTGAGCGTCTGAAGGCAGTATTGGCTGAGGTGATAAGTAAGGAGCAAGGGGCCTTCTTACCGTCGAGGAGTATTGGTGATAATATTCTTTTGCTTCAGGAACTAATGGGGGAGTATCACTCAGGCAAGAGGATCCACAGTTGTGTTATGAAAATTGATCTTTATAAAGCTTTTGACACACTTGGCTGGGATTATTTGACGGATTGCATGCGGTGTATCAGTTTGCCACCCAGATTTTGTCATTGGATCTCCCGGTGCATTCAAACGCCCTCTTTGAGCGCTCTCATTAATGGCATACCAACAAGGCCTTTTATGATTCACAGAGGCATCCGGCAAGGGGATCCTCTATCCCTTTACCTATTCACTCTTGTTATGGAGGGTCTCTCTCGACTGCTGTCTAAAATGGTGCAGAGTAATGGGCTTTTCCAGTACCATCATAACTGTAAGGATCTGAACCTCTCTCATTTAATTTATGATGATGAAGTGCTACTTTTATGCCAAGCAGAACCGCAAGTACTGACTATCATGATGAGCTTGATGACCACTTTCTCTCGGTGGTTGGGTATGACCATAAACATCCAGAAGAGTGGCATTTATTTATCTTCCGACGTGTGCAACAAAGAAGACCTTTGTAACCTGGTTGGATTAACCCTTCAGCATACTCCATTCCAATATCTTGGAGTTCCAATCACCTCGGGCAAGCCTCGGTTCTCTGATTTTCTGCCTTTGCTAGAGAAGCTAAAGAGCAGAATTAATACTTGACAGAATCGGTTTCTCTCCTATGCGGTTCGCGTCAATCTGATCGTCTCAGTTTTGAATAGCATGCATGTTCATTGGGCAGCCCATATGACTAACCCTAAACAAGTTATCAAGGAAATGGAGCGGATTCTAAAAGCATTCTTATGGTCTGGGCGGCATGACCAATGCAAGGGGGCAAAGGTAAAATGGAGTGAAGTTGTTGCTCCTAAAAACCAAGGAGGCTTGGGCACTATTTCATTTTCTACAATGCAAAATAGCTTGCTTATGAAGCGTATTTGGCGCTTATTTGTGAACAAAGAAGCGTTGTGGGTCAAATGGGTGCAGGCATACTGCCTTCATGATCAAAGCTTCTGGCAACTCCAACTCAGGTATGATCACTCTTGGATCTTTAAAAACTTGCTGCATTTGCGTGAACAGATTTATCCTTTGATTCGGAGTTGCATTGGGAATGGAGAAGACATCTATTTTTGGTTTGACAATTGGCATATGATGAGTCCTCTTTGGCTGTGTGATGAATTAAACGGAGTTCCTACTCGAATTCCTCAAAACGCCACTTTAGCATGGGTTGTGCGGGAAAGTGACAGCTTGTCCAGACATCGGTTTGGCTATCTTCTTACCAGCTATTTGCAAGGTATCTCCCTTCACAACTCTCCGGACAAGATGCTATGGACTCTTATCCAAAATGGAGAATTCACAACCTCTTCCGCTCGAATCCTTTGGAGAGGGTTGACGGAAGTGGTTTCATGGTCTGATCTCGTCTGGAAACAGGTATTATGTCTTAAAGCTGCTTTTCACTTATGGTTGACCATCAAAAATCGATTAAGAACAAAGGACAGGTGGTTCGGCAGCTATGACCCCATTTGTGTGCTATGTAAGTTAGTCGATGAAAGCAGAAACCATTTGTTTTTTGAATGTGAGTTTACCAAAGTAGTTTGGAATCGCATATTATATCTAGTGAGTAACCTGAACTTTACTTATGAGTGGAATGATGTCCTAGAGGGGGTTATTCATGCAGTCCGTCATAGGAGGCCGAATAGTCTCCTCATTCGGACCTCTTTCCAGCTGGTCCTTTACCACATATGGCCGGAGAGAAACAGACGTATTTACAAGCAAGTAGAACGGACCAAATATGAGTTAGCGGATTATATTATTAACTTGATCAGGGAGACTGTAATTGCCCATGGGATGCAGCATCAATTTTGTTTGACTATTAGAAGTCGTTGGAAGATCTAGATGTGGACTGATTCTGGTAGCTGAGTGTTAAGTCTTCTTTGTTTGTTTTGACAGTGGAGCCGTGGTAGTGGCTTGAATTGTTCTTTCTCTTTTAGTTTCTCCTGTATAGGTGTGATTTGGTATTCTTTGTTCATTGTAAACGATGTTCCTTTAGTAATTTCAAGTATTTTTAAAATTTCAAAAAAAAATATATAACTTTTTCGGTAGTCAAATACAACTTTTTAAGAAGCTCAAATTTGGAAATTCTAAAAGAAATGTTTTTTAGGTAAATTTTTCAGATCAATTAATAAACCTATTTTTAGCCTATTTTATCTTTATGTTTTATACAGAATTTTCACAATACTCACAAACTCATCTTTCCGTTTATTATGTATTTAACTATTTACTCAATTTGGATATTTATTGAGATTTATATAATATTATTTACCTTTTTATATATTTTAATTTTTTATATTAGTTTACCTATGCTATAATTTATATGAAAGATTTAGTTAAATATATTTTGATTTATGCTTCATATGATTTAAAATTATATAATAATTAATATATTGTACTTTGTATATTGTTTAATATACTTTAAATAATATTTTTATGCATAAATAATTTTTATTACAAAATAAAATATAATTAAAATTATTTTTTATTTTTTATTTTTATGTTGCCAAACAGTATACTGTATAAAACTCTTTGAAAAAAGCTCTTTTGAAATGATAGTCAAACAGCCAATTGATTTTTTAAAAAAGTTCTTCTCAGAAAAGATCTACAAAAAAAAGCTTGACTGACAAAAATTCTACTAATATAAACCCAATCAAACAGAGGCTTAATCTGCAGATTAATAAATTTCTGTAAAGAAATATAAACAGAAAGAAAAAGAAAGGACATGGATCCAACTGCATATTTCTTTAGGATTCGTCACACGCTGATCTTAAATCTGAACAGTTCGTGTACATCCATTTGTTATTGGATGTAGTATAGTAATATACACTTCCACAATTGATAATTTGCATTTTCAGCTGTGAAGAAAAATTTATCACAAGTTGAAAGCGGAGTGAATATCATTCTGTTTGATTCCTTGAGGAGAAATTGAATCTGATCTCCAGTAGCAACGGCCAGACACAGTCGTATCCCGTGCTTTCCGGTTCCAGCCATCGGTAACGAGCAATAAACTTACCATTAGCAACAGCCAAAGGATCCCATTTCCTCTCCTGCATTAAGCAGCTTTCAGTTTCTCAATTTTTTGGCGCCGCAGATCTTCGGAATAAAGTATGCCGTCACGAGAAAGAAGCCGTTGGATAGCAGAGAAGAATCGAGCCTAAAAATATAAGGTTTTATTAAATTAAGAACAAATTAGAAATGATTATGCAGATAATGCAATACTGAAATTTTGCTTTTAGTACCCATTGGAATGCTGCTAGTGCAAACCAACACCAAGAAAAACCGTATCCTCTGCTGCTTGCAAACTGATAGCAACAATAACAAGCGTGAACTTTAAATAGATTGGAAAAAGATGGTAAAAAGTGAGGCAATATAGACCAAGAAGGTGATTTTTACCACGAGTATAAGAGATCCTATCAGAAAGCATCCTATCATTGAGAAGCTAAGAAATTTTAAATCCCGTCCAGCCTGCAAAATAAGCATGATTTTGTGCACGTTACTACGGGCATGACATGTATGATGTATCACAAAACGTAAGTGAATCAAGAAAGCAAGCCAAAGCCAGATGTTCTATCAGATTTTCGCTATAGAACATCTTTCTTTTCTTCTTTTACCATTCCATTTCCTTTGTAGTTCAAATAGTTCTAATTCTGATCGCTTCTTGTTGCTATTGGATAGGAACTAAGGGTGAACGGCTTTTCTAGAGAGATTTGGACAGTCTACGGAGTAAATCCTAATGCTTCTAACGTTTCACTCAGATGGGCATCAAATTAAGATCCACCAAAAGAAAAGATCTATCTTGTTGAACTTCAGCAATTAGACTAGAAATCATCTGATTAACACAGTGCTGAGTGATGGGAGATAACAAGTGCAACATCAATCAAAGTCTTCAGATTGTATCAAGCATACCATCAATGTTCCCTCAAGGCTATGATTGATAGATGTCACAGTCAATCCCATGAAGAAAGGTAAAAGCACTTTGTGCATCTGCATGGAACAAGAAACCTAACGTCAACTGCTGTAAAATTTACATGATATTCAGAACTCAACTCGTTCAGTTTACATTTCCACTCAAAATTCAAGATAATGAAGCTCAAGAATATAAAGTCTCCCTCTGTCTGGTTCAGAGCAAAGCAGTGATTGGTATTAATGATTGATTCTGTGCCGCAGAAAAAAAAATACTGAAACTAGATCATCCCAACAGAACAATGTTGAGAAAGAAAATGAAGTAAAAGATCAAAAGCTGACCTCCTGGATGACCTTGTAGTCAGGTGTAAAGATATTCGGGAACAACCAAGGAACAGATGTCCCAAATATCCCTAAAACCAATCCCACGGTAGATCCAATAATCACAAGAGACTTTAGCAGCATTCGAGCCTGTTTTAGACTTCCTCTGACTCCATACATCAATTCAGGCATAAATGACTGTGCAGTTTGCGAGAGTGGTTCACCACACACAGTACACATGCTGTATGTTTGAAGCATGACCTACAAGAAACACGTGGCAATGAATATCAGTGATAGATCATAAGCATTAGAAAGTTAAACCGAGAGAGAAGTAACTAAATCTACAAGTATAAGAATGTCTAACCTGATGAGCAGCCAGAGAATGTGTGCCCATCGATGTAGCGAAGTATACTAGGAGGACATAAAAAGCCACCTTTATTGCAAAAAAGACTTGGATTCAGGAGTTTGGAAGTAAAAATATGACATGAAACATATAGTATCAAATTGAAATGTAACCTTCGACATCATTGTTACAAACACTGGTGCAGCAAGCCCAACAATTGACAAAAGTTCTTTAGGTGTTGGAACAGAGAAGGCAAAAGCATTATATCCTTTCTTGTTTAATGCTTCAATCATCATCCAACCTGCAATAACCTTGAGTGCTTACAGAATAAGTGGGCATAAAAAAGAGTGCTGTACCTTGCACAATGCACAATGGTTCATAGGAACATGGAATTGAGATTGGGAAGAAATAAAGAGCAATCAAGTACCTGCGACGCCATAGTTGCCCATGCAGCACCAGCAATCCCATAGCCTAAATAACTGCAGAGGAGTATATCACCAACACCATTTACCACACTAGCAACTGCCAAAGCCTTCAAAGGTCCCCAAGAATCTTTCATGCCAAGACTATAAACCGGAAAGATAATGTATTAGGACAAAGCTAACCAAGCAAGCCTCAATTATGTTTCATAAACCAAAAGGAATAGTAAAAAAGCACATGAAGAATGAGTGGCCATGGATCAAATTCAAAAAAGGAAGCTAATATAGAACAAAAAACTGATAGCATTAGTTGGAAAGGCAGTGGCATTGTTCTAAAGTGAATATGCATGAAAGGATAATTCTAACACAAAAGCAATCAATTTAATATTATGGGAGACTGAGTAGCAATTTTTTTACCAAGTCATACACAACCTAAAAGAAAGACTTTCTGTCAAACACAGCCAGCACATTTCAACCTCGAATAAAAGGTCCAAATATGTAGCAGGGGATAGGCATAATGTGCATAGGCATCACATAATCACATGCTGATCTGGCAGAGCAGAAGGGTCTAAGAAAAGCCAGCACATGAAATAGTCATAAAATGAGACAATAAAGGCACTGCATAAGTGACTACACCAATGACCTATTGGCTATTGGTTCCCAAGCATATGCAATATGAATGAGATGTTACTTTAAATAAATGTTTAGTTTCACCTTGCACTTTGAGCAACCCATCCAACCAGCACTGCAGGCCATGCAAAGCCTCTAATCTACCAACAGAAAAACTCCATTCAGTAAAATACTAGAATAGCTGAGCACAGAACGGATCCCCTCAGCTGGTGAAGAGCATCAAATTGAGAGTTACAATATTGCTAATTGAGAAGATATCAATATTCCCTTTCATCAGCAAACTAAATATTTAGAAAATAACATAAACCTGAACATATGTATTGGCAGCAGATACAATTTCTGCATTTTTAGACCCAGTAAAAGCTGCAAACAAAACACAAAAAAGTAATAAATTACATTAAATTAATTTAGACTTTACTTTTCATGATAAGTGCAAATACCAACAACAACCAGAAGAAGCCAAAAACACTATCTGCTTTTTCTATATGATAAATCAAACACTTTACCAGTCTTGATTACCAGTTAGTGCCCATGAACCAAAGAACTTCGTAAAGATAAACATCATGATGCCACAACTAAGTCCAACAAAAAGAAGAATGGATATTTGATGCTGCACTTCACTCTTGTCCTGCAAAATATTATCTATTTAAACATCACAGCAAACCATTATCAAAAAGATTACCCAGTGATCAAAAAAAATGATGCAACTACAAACACAGGTTAATGATCTAAAGAAACCAACTAGAATAATCTACGGAATATAGAAAGTTAAAGCGGAGAACAATTTCCAAATAACAACATAATTACCCTAATTCAGTTCAAATCATGTCACTTTCTTTGCGGCCAGTATCTTAATTATTACTAATAGTACAAATTCAGTTCATGCAACAAGTTAAGGCCACGTTGATACTCATACAATTCTGAGAACATCATTCTACTTTAACTATTACATAAACTAACCACTCTGGCAAGGGAAGTGGCGACCATATTCGAAGTGGCAACTGAGAGGAACATGAACACGTAACTTAAATAATCACAAAGAACCGTCCCAGGGCCTGCGCACCCAAAACCAAAACACATTCAACTTGATTAATTGCTCTAACCAAAACAAGTATACGTAACAACAACTAAATTCCAAACAGAAGTTTCAGGGAAATCCAACAGATAAGAACAAAAGAGAGGAAGTGAGACTGTACCCAAAGCAGCAAGTTCGATGGAACTGCACTGACCAATAACAGCAGTGTCAATGAGACTCATCAAAGGCCCACATAGCCAAAGCCCCGTGGCTGGTCCAGTAAAAATCACAATCTCTTTAAGTTGATCCCATATGCTCCGATTCTCTAATCCGTTTCTCTTAACCTCAGTTTCCGTAGCTTCCTCTCCTTCCTCTTCATCCAACGACGACACTGAAGCCAAAAGACTCTCACTTTCACTACCCTCAACCCAATTTTCCATCCGACCAACGCATTTCCCCAAAAACCGACCCCGCCGATTCCCCGGCGACAAAAGCGTCAATCTTGAACCGTAAACGCGAGGCGCGAGTGAAACGATAGGTGGTTTCTTAAAAACTACCGAAGATTGAGATCTAAATCTCAAATAAAAGCTTTGAACAGAGACGAACGAAGAGTGAGCTAAAGTTTCGACCACCATTACTGGGTCTACGAGATTACAGAGAACAAGAGACGCTTTGAATTGAATTTAAATGCGATGGACCCAAAATTGTAGAAAGATGCTTTCTCCAACCATACGAGTCCCGACAAAGGAGTGAGATGCTGCGGGGATTTGTAAAACTAGATTACCCGTCAAAAACAAGCATGTCTGGACCAATCTGATCCGTCGGATTGTGGGAACCTTTTTTCACGTGGAGAATATTCAACACGTTGGATTAAAATTAGAGCACGGAAATGTGACGACTAAGTTAATTAATTAATTAATAAGTTAATCGAATTTTTAATAATGTTTTTTTTTCAATCAATTTCTCAAGCTGTCAAAATCCAATTAAATTAGATTTAACCAGTTGATTTAAAATTGGATTGAACTTAAATACAAATATCATGTATATATTTGGGTTAGAAGCGTGTGATGTAATTAGGGACAGTAACGGGTAGGGTTCAGTTCGGGTATTATTTTACCCATATCTATATTCATTTTTTATGAATCAACCCATATCTATATCTATATTCATCAGTTTTTACAATTTACTACCTATATCTAAATATATTGAGTTGTTTGGGTTTTCGAATATCCATCGGGTTGTATAGCACATAAAAATATAAGCTCTAAATAGAAAATATAAAGAGCAGATTTTTGCGAACATTCCAAATCAAAATTATTTTAATAATAATAAGTTAAGATTTTGATTTGGATCTCTTAAAAAAACCATAAAATTGAAATAATAAAAAACATAACGTCTAGTATAAAGACAATATACATTTTTCACAATTAAAAACTGGAACAAAGACGGGAATAACCAAAGCTTCAAATTATCTTAGCGTGAACTCCACAACATTCAAAACTCCATCTCCATATCATTTGTATTATTATTATCTTATAAGAAAATAAAATATGATGAAAAATGTGAGTATTAAGAAGTAAATTGGGGACTTTAAAGTTGTTTCTTCTTATAAAATATCAATATTTTATTATATTTAACCATAAACATTCAAGAAAAAACAGAAAAAATAGAATTAATAAAAACGGATAGGATATGGGTATCCATGATTCAGGTTATCATTAGACCCATATCAAAATCCATATCCACATCTATTTTTTAACATCTATTTAAAATTCATTTTTTAGCCTCCATATCTATTTTTTTTAGGTCGAGTAGTGCGGATGTTAATCGGGTTGAAAACTCACTACCATCCCTAAATGTAATGGTTATATGGGCTTCAAGCCCTAAAGTTAATTTTGATTTGATTGAGCTTACTTCAAGGACCCTTAGGTCTAATTGGACCGTTTGGTCCAATTTTATCAAGTTCAATTTGGACTTTGGATCCAGTTATTTATCAAAATCTACATGATTAGGTATACTCACATAATTGAATTTTTTTTGCCAACTAATAATTTTTAAATGCACTTAAATTTAATAATTTATATATTATATATTTTAAATAATTTGCTTAATAAGTTAATGATATAAAATTATGTGATGAATTTAATATTAACATACTAAAGGCATTGTTTTAATCACTTTGTAGATATTTTAAGTGACCTCGTATCTTCAACCTACATCAATTGGTCACACAAATTGCTCTTAATTTTAGAAGTGGACCAATTGATGGTAGGTTGAAGATAAGAGTCACACAGATTGCTCTTAATTTTAGAAGTGGATCGATTGATGGTAGGTTGAAGATATGACTCACACAAATTGCTCTTAATTTTAGAAGTGGACCAGTTGATGGTAGGTTGAAGGTAAGAGTCACACAAATTGCAACTCACTTAAAATATCTACAATGTAATTTCTTAATGTTTGAGAAATTAAAATTATGTAATGATTATTTAAATCAAATTTGTTATTTTACTTTAAATTATTAATTTAATAAATGACTTTTTAAAAAAATGTATTTATAAGTTAATATATATGTATGTGTGGGATTATACTGTCTAATATAAATTTAAACAATAATAATTACAAAATTTCTTATTTTTAAATTAAAATGGAAAATTGAGGATAATGGATTTTCAATCTCTTGGCTAGGGATTTAATATGTTCAATCTATAATTACCTAATTTTCCTGTTTTTCTGTTTCGTACCTAACGAGCTAGGACATAATTCCATCAACTTTTTGCCGACAACCCATACCCATGTTCGCTGTTCCATTTCCCTTTCCTCTAAAAGTTGTTTGAACTTTGACGAGAACGTCCACTTTACGTACGAGGAGATGCTCGGTACATAGACTCCAAAAAACAAAAAAGGTTAACGGCTATCTCAATTTATTATTATTATAAAAGGCAACAGTTAGATATTTACTTTTAAGGAATTCTCTGTACTCTTTATTTAGTAGGGGAATGAAATTTATATTTTAGTAGTGACTTTTTTTCTTAAATATTTTTGATACTAATTAACTAACTAAAATTAATTAATTAAATTATTATTATTAATTACCAAGTAATTAATTAAAATATAATTTATTTATTAATTAAAATATTATGTTATAATTAATTAATTACAATATAATTAATTAAAATATAATAAAATTTTATTTTTTAATATTTTTACAAACCAACCACTATTAATAACAATGGTAATTATTCTTTTTTTTATCAACAATCATAATTATAATGATAATATTCATTCTTATTTCTCGTTATATTGATTCTCGTTCTTATTACTATTCTTCTATACGAATCAACCGCATATATATATATATGTATCAATTTTATTATTTTACTTTAAATTATTAATTTAATAAGTGACTTTAAAAAAAGTATTTATAAGTTAATATATATGTATGTGTGAGATTATACTGTCTAATATAAATTTAAATAATAATAATTACAAAGTTTCTTATTTTTACATTAAAATGGAAATTTGAGGATAATGGATTTTCAATCTCTTGGTTAGGGATTTAATATGTTCAATCTATAATTACCTAATTTCCCTGTTTTTCTATTTCGTACCTAACGAGGTAGGACGTAATTCCATTCACTTTTTGCCAACAACCCATGTTCCATGCTCCATTTCCCTTTCCTTTACTAGGTGGTTGACGAGAACGTCCACTTTATATAGACTAAGGGCCCGTTTGGTTGAGCTTTTATTAGTAGAGCTTTTATCAGTAGAGCTTTTGTTAGTAGAGCTTTTCTGAGAAGAGCTTTTTTTAAAAACCAATTAACTGTTTGGCTGTCAATTAAAAAAACAGCTTTTTTAAAAGAGCTTCATTCAGTAGACTGTTTAGTAACATAAAAATAAAAAGCACTTTTATTAATTTTAACTATATTTTATTTTATAATAAAATTATTTATGCTAAATAA
>JAOTAX010000197.1:39578974-39604091 GCA_025629825.1 Erythroxylum guanchezii
TCGACCCTATTCACCACTTTACTCGCTTAAGTGTTCTAGAGTAGGAATTTATTTTTGATTGGTTTGACACGCCATCAGAAACCAAACTCTTTGATTGTCTTATCAATTCAGATGTTCCAACTCCTAGATGCTTGCTTCAATCCATAAATGGATTTCTGAAGCTTGCATACCTTTTCCCCATCTTTGGATATGAAGCCCTCAGGTTGTATCATATACACATCCTCAACTAGGTTTCTATTCAGGAAAATCATCTTCACATTCATTTGTCATATCTAATAATCATACTGACCAGTAATGACTAGGAGTATTCTAATGGATTTAAACATGACTACGGAGGTAAATTTCTCGTCATAGTGAATTATTGTCTTTGACGATAACCTTTAGCGACTAACCTTGCTTTATATGTAATCCCATTACAATCCATGTCGATTTTCTTCTTAACAATCCACTTGCACTGTTCGGCCCCGTTTTCGAAGCCCAATAATCAATCTGGAGTCATAAAGCGTTAACATATCACCCTGTAGGATTATTTTAATTAACCCTTATTAGCCATCATCAGTTCATCTTCATTATATTAACATCCCAAAAATTTCCTCACAATTGTTCAATAGCGTGCCTATACAAATCAATCACCATAATCAAACTCATTTCTCCTAATTCAGAACAGATTTTGGGAAACTTTAAACTAGAATTTCAATTTGACTTCTTCAAAGAAATTGTATCTCCAAGCCTTTAGTTTGTTTTGAAGCAAGAACCATCTTAATTGGAGCTCTGTAAATCAAGATATGCTTAAAAACTCAAAGTATATTCATAACCTAGTTATGCTCTTCCAACCGATCTCTTATTTTCCTTCCATCAATCATTTTCAATTCAACACCAAAGGCTATCAATTTTTTTTAAAGGTATAAAAACGTGTTAGGAATCCAATGCTTCAAGAATCACTTAATTTGGAGGTCGGACGAAGAAGTTATGGCTAAAAGAATCCAACATGTTTATGTCCTTATTTATATTGTACATGCCTTGGCGCAATTGCCATAACTTTTGCTACAGATGTTTTATTGATTTCATTTTTGACAGTTAGAAAGAGGACTTCAAGATCTAAAACTTTCATGAAGAACTTGAAGCAAGATTATGCCTCTAAAAGGGTCAAAATCGCATTTTACTGTAGCTATCCTGTAAATATCCTTTTAACGGACATAGACTGGTGTAGGAGCCATTTTCACTCGAGAAGGTCTGTTTAACGGACATAAAGTCCGTTAAATGGACATTGGCGAGGCTGGGGGTCCTTTTTCACCTGAGAAGGTCCGTTTAACGGACCTAATATCCGTCTAACAGATATATGTCACCCAAAACTTTCTCCAAAGTCTCTCCAATGTTTCCTACATCCATTCTAACTTCATATTCACTCATAATCTTCCCAAATTCACTTTTTATAATGTAATACCACTCCTTAAACATTCAATTATCAATTTGAGTGCATTAAACTCCTAAATTTCAACTCAAATAGCTCATAGCATACACAAACTCTCATCATTCACCATGGCCATCATGTTCATACCTCCTATGCAGCAGCATCACTTATAATGCTCATATCTCTCAACTTTAATACCCAAATTTTACATACTTTATACCGTTGGAAAGCTAAGAGGATAAACTACAACTTTCATAAAGATCACTTTGTCCAATTCAGCCTATATTAGTCCAATTTTTTCCCTGAAGTCGGTAACACAATTTCCATACCTATGAAAGCTTGCAAAATGCAATATCTCTTCATATCAATTCAACTACTAAATACTTTTCGTTAAGCTCTTGAATCCCACCTCAAATAATTCATCCTATAAAACCTTTCCAATTTCTAACAACCTGTTCTAAAACAAACAACAATTCGCAATCTCAACGAAGAAGCATATGCATACACAAAATCCACTTCCACAATCATCATACTTAACCTTTAAAAAAAATATTCATATACAAAAAGAAATCCTCAATTTCACATTCTTATTACTAAGCAAAGTAAATATTTGAACAAACTTTATTTACATATCAATATACACATCACAAACTTAAAACAAATACAAATGGATGCTTAATGTTTGGCATGCTTAACAAGCTATACAAAAGTGTTCAAACTAGCTTAGTACAAAAGTTAACTATCTCGGAGTTGTCCAATTGCCTTGCAAGGATCGCTAATCTTCTCATTCTGCACCTGAAGAGGGAAAATGCTGGGTTGAGTTACATAGCTCAATGGCTAATATATTTATAGCTGTTAGCGATGAGCCACACAATTAAGGATATATATATAAACGTTCATATAGGCATACACTTCACAATGAAAGTTCAACATTTACAATGTCAATTCGCATTTCATAATTCAAAATATCATCACAAAGGACATATTGGATGTAATTCGCATCGAAGCATAACACTCAAAATGTCATCATAACTTAACACATCAAAATGCAAATGCACACACAATTGGCTTAAGGGTTCCGTGGAACAAAACGAAGAAACCGAAGTTTACACCGTGAACGAAATGAGTCCACTTTTCGGATCTCGTGGGCCACAAGCGAGCAGCCCGAAGAAGGCTTTATGTCGATGTGCACGAGACTACGAAACGATTCCTCTCTCGCCTAATCACAATCAAATCTCATGCTCAATTCAATCAATCACAAGTTCATATTCTTATGATTTTTCTTCTTTCCATTGAATCAAAATATCATAATACAAGACATAGCATAATCATGCTCACAATTCAATTCTTATCAAATGTCATACATTATGGTGTAATTTCCACATCCCAACATTTCAAAGCAAGCCATTTAGCACACAATACACACACAATGCATTTTGCTCATTACTCAATAACTATAAATAAATTACCCACCTTATAACTCTTGAAGATCCAAACTCAATTTGTGCCCTTCCTCTTGCTCTTGGGTAGGTTGTTTTTGATTTCCTAACACAACCAAAATTCTCATTCAATTCCAATTCAAATGGAAATCTCCCAAATTTTCATAATCACAACAAAATGAAATTAACACAAATCGAGTTCAAACTTAACCTACCCATAGGCCATTTAGGTTAGAAAACTCAAAACCTAGCTTAGAAACCCAAAAACCCAAATGGGTCTCTCAAACATCTTCTTCCTCCAAGCATTCCCAACACAAAACTCCTTTCTCTCTCTAAAACTTCTTCATTCTCAACACAACAACCCATTTCTTTACTAAAGCAAGAAGAAGATGATGAACTTACCTTGTCAAGCTTGATTTCTCCTTCTTTCTTCTTCCTTCCAAGCTTCTCTTGCACACTCTCACGAACTCTCTCTCTTCTCCTCTCTTCTTCCACATTTTTTCTTCTTTCTTTTGGCCTCTCACGACTTCTCTCTTCTCTCCACATTTTTGCCTTCTTCTTTCTTATTTCAAGACCACAATTTAATTGTCTTTCCCCATTTTGCCCTTCATTTATCTTGTCCTTCCCATTATGCCCTCCTTTTTTCTTTACAACTAACATCTTATAGTTCTAACTTCTTAACTAATGATCACGGAAAAATTGAAGGAATTTGATAACACTTCCTTCTAGAAAATGCTCCTCATTGTCTTGATTTTTTTAATGACACCAAAATCATTCAATTTGGTTTTGTAATCTGAAAATTATATCCCAAACACTTCCGAACTATTCTTAAGCTGAAACAATATTTTGTGCTCAACTTCCATCCTGAAATTGAAATTCTTCGAGACAGAATTAAAACTTGATTTCTTCAAATAATTTGTAGCCTTATTTCTCTAGTTCAATCCAAATAAAAAATCATCTCATTTGGATGACTAGAGAAAAAGTTATGGCTAAAACATCAAAGCATACTTAGTGAGCATGTTTCAACTTGTAACTTCCAACATTTCACATATGACCCATCTTGTACCTAACTATCTTTTCTACTTCATTTCAATTTCAAGAATTCTTCTTTTCTTTACACATAACTAATCGTTAAAAATTTCTCATTTAATAGTTCTAACTTCTAAGAAAAGCTTGGGGTCCAACATGCACCTTATGGGTTTTACCCCTTCAGATGGGTCAATCAAAGTCCATACTTGGTTTTCAAACATGGAATCCATTTCGGACTTCATATCTTGAAGCTATATGTCAGATTCTGAACTCTTAAGAGCCTCTTCATAGGTTGAGGCTCATCGTCCTCTATGAGCAATACATCATTATGTTCATTTAAGAGAAAACCATATCTCTCTGGAATATTATGTATCCTAGTTGACCTACGAACATTTTGTGTGTCAAAAGGTTCAATTGTTGCCTCATCTCCATGAACAATAATGTCGGGTTCAAGCAGTTGATCTGTGTCTGTTTGAGCATCATGAATTTCATCAAGTTCTACTTTGCTCCCACTGCCTTCTCTTAGAAGAAATCTTTTTCTAAAAAAACAGCATGCTTTGAGACAAACACTTTTTGCTCTAAAGCATTATAGGATTGATATCCAATTGTTTCTTTAGGATATTCTTCAATCAGACATTTATTAGATTTCGCTTCAAACTTGTCTGATTGAATCCGCTTCACATAAGTCGGACAACCCCAAACTTTCATATGAGAAAGATAGAGTTTTTTGTTATTCCATATCTCATATGGAGTAACATCAACTACTTTTGAAGGGACTCTGTTTATCACATAAACAATAGTCTTAAGTGTATAACTCCAAAAAGATTTTGGTAGATCTTCTAAACCCATCATTGACCTTACTATTTCCAACAAGGTTTGGTTTCTCCTTTCAACCACATCATTATGTTACGGTGTGTAAGGTAGAGTCCACTGAGATACAATCCTGTTATCCCTGAGATAACTTAGAAACTCCTCGTTCAAGTATTTACCACCTCGATCTGATCAAAGTGTCTTAATACTTTTACCGAGCGGTTTCTCTACTTCATGTCTAAATTGTTTGAACATTTTGAATGCTTCAAACTTGTATGTAATTAGATACATATACCCATATCATGAATAATCATCGATAAATGTAATAAAGTACATAAAACTACCTCTGGCATGAATGGACATCATATCACATACATCAGAATGTATTAGGTCTAATAACCTATTCGCTCATTCACCATTTCCTTTAAAAGATAATTTAGTTATCTTTCCTAACAAGCAAGATTCACATGTGTCATATAATTCATAATCAAATGACCCTAAGCTACCACTCCTGCGTAGCTTAGACATGCATCTCTTACTTATATGACCAAGTCGACTATGCGATAAGTAAAGATGATTTTAAGTTATCCTCTTTTTGTCTTTTATTGTCATTGATATTTAAAATTGGATTGCACATATCTAATATATAAATACCATTGCACAATATAGCAGTACCATACAACATGTCATTCAATATAATTGAACAACCATTGCTTGAAAAAGTTAAATGAAATCCCGTTTTATTAAGACCTGAAACAGATACAATGTTCTTTGTCACAACAGGTATATAATAACAATTATCCAAAATTAACTCTAGCCCACTAGGAAGATATAAAACATAGGTTCCTACTGCTGATGCAGCAACTTTTGCTCTATTTCCCACACGTAGGTCCATCTATCCCTTCTAGAGCGGTTTACTATCCTTGAGATCCTGCATATCAACACATATGTGTCAACCACATCCGATATCTAATAACCAAATATTATGATCAGAAATAGTATTAACCTCAATAACAAATAACATACCTGAAATAGACGATGGAGCATCTAATGCCTTCCTCTACTTTAGTTCCTCTTCCAATGCCCTTCCTTGTTGCAATGAAAGTATATTCCTTTTGGTGTATTCTCCTTTGCCTTTCCCTTTGGTGTATTCTCCTTTGCCTTCTTCTTGGCTACACCTCCCACTGGCTTCTTAGTCTCTGTCTTCTTCTTTTGGCTCCTCTTGTGAGAAACAAAAGTAGAGTCCACCAGCATCATAGCCTTACTGTCCTTTCTGTCAATTTGCTCAGCTGTTTTGAGTAGATTAATTAGTTCAGGTATCGAGGTGGATATAGTTAAGTACAAACTCTGAATAACTATCGTTCAAACAAGTCATAATTAAGTTTATATTTAATTCATAATCCATTATGAAACACAAATTGGTTAACCTCTTGATGTATCTATTCATTTTTAGCGCATACTACACTGGAGACAATCTCTCAACTATCTTAAAGTGAAAGAGCTACCTCGAGGTCTCGAACCTTTCAGACCGAGCTTGCTTATCAAGCAATTCCCTTAGATGGTAGACTATGGTATGAGTATCCATAACCTCATGTTGCTTTTGTGGTTCTAGTGACATAGAGGCTAGCATAATGCAGCTAGCCAGCTTACTATCATCCAGTAACTTCTTGTAAGCTTTCTAATCTTCATCATAGGCATCGACAGCAAGGGGATCAAGAAATGGCTCATCTAGGATATATCCTAGTTTCTCGAATTTGAGAACAATTCTCAAATTCCATAGCCAATCTAAGAAGTTTGTTCCCGTGCATTTATTGGAGTCTAGTAGAGAGCGTAAGTTCACACTGGACGAAGACATCATGGCGATTCAATAACCTAGAAGAATGAGAGAGAGCGTTAGAATGTACATAAATGCATATCGAGAAGGACATTAATCACATGCATTATAGGTCCCACTATTTTATCTGAATCCATAGCCCTCACTACGAATCTGAGAAAACTGATAGTTTTCCTATTGAGTCGATATCCAACATCACTAAGAATGACCTTGGGTTTGCCCAACAAGCCACCTTAGGTCAATCGGTAGGTATCATTCGTACCAATTGCATTCAGTTATGCAACTATCGACTTGTGTCATCAACTTTTGATTTAGCACACTTAATGGGTTATCAACTCTTGATACGTATACATCCCATGTATACTACTCAACTTCGCCTCTATCCCCGTTGACGTTGGGTTTGCCCAACAAATCAACGCTTCTAGTTAAGACCAACTTGTTAATCCAAAAATCTAATTTCTATGGTTTGAACATATTTATATAGAGCAAGCTTGGGTTTGCCCAACAACCCAACTATAAAAGAACTATGGTTCTTGCCATATCAATGGAAGGCGTAAGTCCTAATATTTTAGTTGAAGGATTTGTTCTTAGGTCTCATCAATATTTGGATGGACTTATATATATCTCACGTATATATTCAGATAGTTACTATAACTATATGACATGATTATGAATGCCTCAATTAAATTGAGCCTATGTTCATAACCACCTTATCATACCTTTTTAACCAACCCTTAAAATGCATCTAATGCATGTAACACACAAAGGAGGTTTAATTTAGGTTGTGACTTGACTATGCATCAAAAGTTCGTGATTCGATTAAAATCTTGAATCGAATTGGGTGCTAGTGTTAATCTCAGCTAATTCGATTTATGAAAGTGATTTGATTAGGAGCCCTAAAATTTAATTATTTTGATGTTCAAATTAAACACTTTAGTTCTAGTACACTTGCCTTTTCTAGTTACACTAGAAATGTAATGCTCTACTTGGATTAATTCTAAATTAATCCTTAGGGTTTCCAAAATTCTTGAAGATCAATTAGACATCTAAAACATCCCTAGGTTATCTAAAATTTATCAAGACAATTTCCGCACAAGCCAAAAATATCTTGACGGCCAAAATTATCAAGATAAATGAGCTAACCTACTAGACACTAAAGAGACAGATTCGATGTCTGTAAATTTTCTAGAACCCTAATTTCAAGCACATGCACATGTACTTAGCATGTTACTAGCATTAAAATAATACATTTCTTATCTCATAAAAATGTTTCAAGGTCTTATAACCAAAACACATACACATAAGCCATTAAACAAGTCAGCACTATTAGCTTTCCAAAAGTTTATCGGTGTTGACTTTGACTTGACCTATTAATTTAATCAAGTTGGAAAAATTCCAAAGTCTTATAAATATTCTAAATGTGCCTAATAAAAATTTTCAAAATCTAATTCATAGGAATTCTTTATGAACTAAATGGAATTAGCCAACATATCATATGTCCATTAACACTTTTCATACACCACCAACATGTATGTAAAATCAAGAATAAATAATTAACCACTTCCAAAACAGGTGTCATGCATCTCTTACATGTGGCAACATCATATGTGCATGTTCATGAAGGAAATTCATTAAAAAAATGTTTATAAAATTATTCTAGAATTTACAAGCATGCATGTTCATCATATTTCCAAAATTTCCCAGAACTTCATACATGCATCAAGCTGAAATTAAATTGTAATAAAATAGAAAATGACATTCAATTGCAATTTCCTTTGACAGAAACATAATATAGCACCTCATAAACATTCCTATGAAAGAAAATTAGAAAACAAATTTTGTAGAAGTATTACGAAAATTTCAAAATCAGCACATGCATTCTGTTTTCTAGAAATTCCCAAAAACCAATTTTTGAACAGACTAGAAATTAATTCACAATAAAATATCAAATGACATTCAATTGCAATTTCCTTTGGCAGAAACATAATATAACATCTTATAAACATTTATAAACATAATATAACATCTTATAAACATTTATGTAAAAGAAAATCAGAAAAACCATTTTTCTAGAATTTATACAAAATTTTCCAAATCAACATGCATGTCAGTCACAGCCTAGCAAACAGTTTGCACGTGTTTAATAGATCATCTAATACATGCATAAGTAGCTCTGATACCACTGTAAAGGAGCCATGGGTCCATGCATCTCGTATATGGCTATGCAGCGGAAGCATTGGAATCAAAATTCTAACCTCACTACATCCCCAAAAAATCCAGAATCATATGTATGTAATAAGCATAATTGAAAGAACATGTAATTAAAATTGTGTATCTTAAGGACAACTCCTCCTTTCTTACTTCTTCTCCTTGTTTGGGTTGTTAAAAACTCCAAACACCTTCCTTGGCCTTTTAAGAGCACGAAAAGATGGAGAATAACAGTGTGTAAGGGTGGTTAGAGCACCGAACAAGATGAATTCAAGTAGATGCTTCATCGATAGTTAGATCATAATCAAGTTACATGTAATGAAACTTACGCAACATTTGCATAAACAAACCTCAAGATCACTCCTCTCAACCTCCGGAACTCTTCTAGACCCTTAGCCTCTCAATGGAGTGTGGCTTTAGCTGAATTTTGTGTTTACATAAGTGAAGAACTCACTTATGTACCACACGTCATTAAGTGGGTCACGATTGTGACTTGCTTAAAATGATAGTCATGTACACTTTATTTTTCATCCAATCTTTTATGAGTGTAACCTTTAAGTTTCTAATTATTTTGGGCACTTGAATTAACTCTTAATCGAAGCATATTATGAATGGTTTCATGTCACTTGAATTAACTCTTAATCTAAGCAAATCATAAAGGGTTTCATGATGTCAATTTACTAGAACGTAAGTGAATTAACACACAAACTCTTTGATAATTAATTATCCGACTTACGAACTGTTTTATAGATAATTACCATGCAATTCGTCCCTTTACCATCTCATACCCCATTTGGTTCAGAGTATAGGCTATATGTCAGCTCCCACTAGACTTAATGCGTCACATCTAGTCTAAATGATGTTAGTTCTTATCCTGAGGATCTCATTATTCTATGCGTCATTGAATACTCTTTTCATAACACATAACTGCTCTAGGCAGAAACTTCCGAGTAATGACCCTGTCAAGAGTTCATGGGTATTATCTCCTCCTATCAGGAGTAGTAAATCTTTTATTGGCTACTTAATTACCTTCAAATACTAATAGTTGTACCTAATCACCACCCTCTGAGTGACCTCGTCTTGAGGCAACAAGGAATGGTATCAAAGCACATGATCAGTATCCAATATATCTTTGAGCACCTAAAGTCTAAGGATATCTGCAGCATTGCTATGATGAAATTAATCACTGACATTCGATAGATCATCCATATGATAATCTCATAGCGGGTCATTCGACATACTTAGTACTCTTAGTAAGCATCCATATGTTAACTCTAAACATCTCATGCTTACAGTTTATGAGATCCACTACTTGATCAAATCAAGGAGTACAATATATGCTAGTCTATCCGAGTTAACAATGTCCTATCTCATTAATCATATGACTATGGATAATTTAGATACATAATTGCACATGATATGAATCTCATTATTATGATTTCATCATGATTTCCTTCATGCTATGTTTTGTATCATGGACTTCACTAATTCGATTTCAGATCAATATCAATTCATAAATAAATAAACATCAAATTAATGAAAATTGCCTTTTGCTTTATTAATCAAAATAAAGTTTATACAAAAGTGCTAAAGGCGATTGGCTTTAGAACGCTACTCTAACAGAGGATTTATAATAGAATCAAATGAAATAGGGTGGAAGAGGAGGATTTCACATTACATCTCATTCTATCCTAAACAGTAAAAATAAATTATCTCTGATTTGGGAGATTTATGATAAAATATAAAATAATAAACAATATTTCACTGTATTATATTATGAACTCTTTTTCCAAACAACATTTCACTATATTATATTATGAACCATTCCATCCTCCTAAGCAACAATTTTCTAATATCATATTCATTTAAATTTTATTTAATTCTATTAAAAATCTTACAAATAAGACTCTTTTGATATTAATATTGGACAAAAGGATCAATTTTGTCTGTAAATTTTACATCAATTAACAAGTTTAATCCTCAAATTTCATAAAGTACATACAAAATTTTAACATTTAGAAAACGTTAAATTTTAACTTCGAAATAACTAATGGATTAATGATGTCGTCGGGTATGTGCTAAATTAGTGATAAACTGATACTTTTTGAATTTTTTTTTATTTCATTTGTATGTTTTATATTATCACATCAAATTTAACATGATAATACATTTTGATACTAAATTTTACATTAATCGACATTTAATATAAGACTCTATTAGAGAGCAAAGGGCCGATACACCAAAAAGATATTCATATCACTAAGGCCACTGGAAGAAGTTGTAACATATCACAACAGGGGAACCTATGGCTGACAAAACGTTCTATAGTCAACAGCATGTGTTATGCCTCACAAAGAAGACCATACAGCTTATATTTCTATTCAGAAGCCAATATTTCAATTCAGAAGCCATAGCCATGAAAGCACCTTAAAACACCCGCGATTTTGCTTTTGCTAAAACACGTTCCCTTCTTTCAATGTATCCAAACGGGAACCAACCTGCTTTTCCTTTACATTCTCCTTCTGCCCATCCGTTGTCTGTCACCTGTAATGTAAAGAGAGTAGAAATTAATTTTATTTTTAATAAAAATAATAAATATTTTCATATTTAAAGAATATTCCAACTCATTGTATTTTTTTATACGTAGCACATAACTCATCACATGTTACTTTCAACAGCTTCCATGCATCTTTTGATCTCCAAGATGCCATTTTGACCCAAAACCAATTCGTTTCTCTCCAATTCTCATTGCGATTCAAGGTCCTCAGGCGTTTTGATACGTGGTCTACATAGAGGGAAACGAAAAAAAGATGGGGAGTTTAGTAGCGATGTTGAAACACCCAGATGATTTCTATCCTCTTTTGAAGCTGAAAATGGCGATGAAACATACAGAGAGACAAATCCCACCTCAGCCTCATTGGCGTTTCTGTTATACAATGCTTCAAGAAGTCTCTCGTAGCTTTGCTCTCGTCATTCAACAGCTTGGCACCGAGTTTCGTGACGCTGTAAGTTTCGTTTACTCTTGAGTTCTTGGCTTGAGGACACCCTTTGCTCATTCATTTATAGGGAGGCTTTAGTGAGACAGGATCGGTAATCGTATTGTGGGCGATAAACTCGACGTGTTCTAATATTTGTGCATGCAAAGGTATATGCTAATGCAAGCACAGGACTTTTTGAAAAGTATTTAAGTATTGGGCAAATTCAGAGATGGTTGAAATAGAGAGGTGAATTTTTGTTATGGCGGTGTATTGTCATTTATTTCGTAAGCATGACAGCACAGGTTCAGAAAGAAACAAAAATTATGCGACAATCGTTGATTAAACAGAGTTTGTGCGGTCAAGTCAAGTGATATTTTTCTAGTGATCTTTAACGACTGGTCGATAGTTACCATACCTGTTACGAATTCTCTCTTTTGTGTCCTTTTTCTGTATTCAATAATCAGTTTCGTCACACTTGTTTCACCGACTCGTGGTTGTCAAATTGTGTCTATCTGGTTGTGATGTACAAGTACAAATGATAGAGCTTCCAAAATCAATTCTGGAGGAATAGTTTCGGGCCACAGAATTGTGGTCACAGAATGGCAAAAGCATGCCTGTCTAATTAAGTGGGCATCACAAATTTGCTAAATATCTAGTGAAACATACTCCTTTTTGTTTTTGCAGGTATGCATATTCTACTTGGTGCTTCGAGCCCTCGACACTATTGGTCCGTGCTTACAATTGTCAACTTTGCATTTCTCTTTACTTCATTCCTTATGACTTTGATTTTTTTGACTTCCCTTTTTAAATAAGTTTCAGTGTCTTTTTTTTTTCTCTTTTGAAACAAAGATTATTGGCCTTGTTTTCTGGATTATAAAGGAGTTCATGTGTCATTTTCTGAAACGGGGCATACAGTCAGATTGCTCAGGTGAACTGTTGATGAAATTATTGGTTGGTTTTAAGTACACATTTGATACTGTGGTCTAAAACTGAACTTGTGGGGTTGACTTCCCTTTTTTCTATTTCTCCAACGTTAAGCTACTTATGAATATGTTGAGTGTTAGGATTTTTTGAGCATGTCTCGGATGACCCATGGCCTCCAACACATTAAATGTTTTGTTTGATAAATTCTAATGGTTATATGCAGAGGATGACACAAGCATTCCGACAGATATCAAAGTCCCTACTTTGATAGCTTTTCATCGTCACTTATATGATCGTGAATGGCACTTTTCATGTGAGTTTTGATCTTATGCAGTTTTAAGACAATGATGCTGCTTGACCACATCTTTATGCGTCTCTCTAGTGATTAACTGACTTCTTTCTTCAATTCATAGAGAACTCATGATCAATCCCAAGCTCTGGTCATCTTATCCTCCTCATACCATTCACTTATTCATCATTCCTGGATTTTATGTTTTGGACTGTCTGAGAAATTTCTATCCTTTCCTTTTTGAAGTTATCAACTCTGTTAAAATCACAGCTTGATGGATGTTTTGTGGCTTTTGGTTGAATGCTTGGGCATCCTTTTAAAAAATTGCGACATATCTTTTTACTCTTGTCTCTTAAAAATAAGTCAACTATGCAGAATTGCTTAGCCTTCCTTCTTTTCTTTTCTTTTATCGGTAATAAGAACAGAGAAGTTTCAAGTGAAAGACAAAGGAACTCAGTACGATCATCACTCACTCTGCCTTGATTTTTTTCTATGCGTAAGGTGGTACGAAGGACTACAAAGTTCTCATGGACCAGTTTCATCATGTTCAAACTGCTTTTGCAGAGCTTGGCAAAGGGTATAAATTGATTTACTGTCTAGTTTTTCTCAAATTTGATGGCCTTTTCTCTTTTCAATTTATTCACAGTGACTAAAATAACTGAATCTTGTAGACTTATAGTTCTATACACATCGCTATTGGTTATTTTTCTTTTTAAAGATGCAGCCTGGTTAACGGATTTATTATACAGATACTTTCTGAAGGTACTTTTAGCAGTTGTTCACTTGTTAAATTTAGAAGGATAAAACCTAGCAACATGGACGGTCTTTTTGTCCTGTCCATTCACCAAGTGTGAGCAGTTGTTGAGGCATAAACTGCTAGTAATTTTTCCCAGTAGACTTGCATCTCAATCATAGACTAAAGGCTATTGCTGACTTGTATCATACCTCAGTCTCCCTTACAAGGGTCTGTTCATATGGGATGTTACTTACAGCATCCTTTTAAGAATATATCTTTTTCCGGAGTCTCTTAAACTTTGGATGAGTATGTTTTTGGGTTGAAGTATGACATTGCTTAAAGGTACAAAAGGAGGAAAATTTGTAGTTGTAAATACATGCATCATCAGATGATTTGGCTGTACAGTCATATGTTTCATTAGTGAGCAAGTTGTTAATGCATAGGTTTTTGCAACATATTACCAAATATGTTTTATCACAAAAGCACATTGATATTTTTGGATGACTCTAGCTTTTTGAGGTTCATATGGATTTTATATCATGTGCTTAGAGTTAAAAGTGCTGCAGCTGATCACTCTACGAATGCTTGAAAAAATCTTGTGATTAGTCATTTTACTGTTTTTTAGTTGACTTAAAGAAATTATTTTACTTTGCAGTTTTCAGGAAGTAATTGAGGAAATTACCAAGAGAACGGGTGTTGGAATCGCAAAATTTATATGCAAGGAGGTTGGTAATAACATTGTTATCTGAGATGTAGCTTAGAAGGAAATTGAAGGAGTAAAAATAAAATTAAAGGAGTAAAAATATTCTTGTGTTCATGTGGATCAACTTGAGTACCCATACCTAAAGTGCATTGATTGAGCTTGTAATGTTTTCATTCTGAGGATTAGGAGGTAAGGGCCTAAGGCTAGTTGAGACCCATTCCAAACTAAATGCTGCTGATCTCTAGTTATCTCAGACTTTCTTATTTTGTAGATCAAATATCTTGTTCTTTTATAATGCCAGTGAAACTCATCATGCAGGTTGAAACAATTGATGACTATGACGAATATTGCCACTATTTGGCAGGACTTGTTGGACTTGGCCTATCCAAGCTTTTCCATGCCTCCCAGTTGGAAGATTTGGCACCAGATTATCTTTCCAATTCTATGGGCTTGTTTCTTCAGGTATTGCTGTGATTCTTGGAGTACCTGCGATTTTGTTTTCTTGTTGAACGTGTTCTAATTCCATATATCATGGATAAATGAACAGAAAGTGAACATTATTCGTGATTATCTGGAGGATATAAATGAAATACCTAAGTGTCGTATGTTCTGGCCTCGTGAAATTTGGGGTAAATATGTTATGAAACTTGAGGTCTGTTTCTCCTCTATTTCTTCTTTTTTTCTAGTATGATAGCATCCTTGGCTTTATTTTTATCCTTGTAATGAAGTGTGTATCATGTTTGACTACACATTATATGACAAGGCTTTTTTTCCCTTTCATGTTGTGCTCTGCAGGAATTAAAATACAAAGAGAACTCGGTCAAGGCAGTGCAATGCTTGAATGATATGGTTACTAATTCTCTTATTCATGTAGAAGACTGCTTAAAATACATGTCTGCATTGCAGAATCCTGCTATTTTCCGATTTTGTGCTATCCCTCAGGTAGGAAGATTTTCCATTTGATTGTTCCACGGTTTTTGCATCTCTTTCTTTGTTACATTAGTTCTTTTGTGTATGCAATGCAGAAATTATTCAAGATTTAATGTTGCCTTTCTATCTGTGCTCAATCCCACACCATGCTTGTTCGAGTTTACATTGTTCTTTCACATCTGAATCTGGCCTTTCCATCTTCCATTCTGCCATTCATTCGGAAGAGGCTTAAGTTGCATGTTTCTCTTCTGATTCCTGATTTGATATTGTTTTTCATGTGATCTATAGGTGTTCTGAATTTCTCATATGCCTTTAGTTGAAAATCCATGGTATTTCGGTTTGGTGTAGTATGTTAGATTGCATGAATTTGGTGCAAATGATCCTGTACATGTGCCAGTCGAAACTTGCATCTCAATTTATTTCCTCTGTTTTGCTAGATCATGGCAATTGGAACCCTAGCAATGTGCTATAACAATATCGAAGTTTTCAGAGGCGTAGTGAAGATGAGTCAAGGTAAGATTTGTTCTGAGACTACCATTCTTCATGAGAAAAATTAGATCTATAAGCAACATCAAGAGCTTGGAGGTTGTTTTAAGTTCCTTTATACAAGTCCATGGTATTGATCTGGGTAGAGATATGTTGGATCATTACAAGACACAAATCATATTTTACTTTTCTTGGAATCATTTTTAATTTGTGATGAATTGGGTGAATCACTGTGTATGAGATGGCCTCATGTGTCTCGTTATCTCTATACCATGTACCCCTCACTTTCCTTGGAAGAACTATCGACACATATGTATAGGGATCGAAATGTTAATGATTTTTAATTCTCTCAACTGGTCTACAGGACTTTCTGCTAAAGTGATTGATAGAACAAGAACAATGTCTGATGTCTATGGTGCATTCTTCGACTTCTCTTGCATGCTGCAGTCCAAGGTATGATATGCTTATACTTTAGTATACATAAAGACACTCAGTACATGGAGGAAATGGATGGTTTAATGGAGGGCAATGATCTTTGTGACATTTCAAATTATGAAACTAGTCCATATATGAACAATGTCTCCCTTCTATATGCTGTTTCTTTTTCCTTTTTGTCTGTAGCACTCCCCGTATTCTCCATGGGGATGCTCAATTCTCATTAACACATGCAAGCAAACCTTCTTTTTGGGTGCTAGCAAGCATTTGCTTTACACCATATCCATCTTGGTATTCTTTTTACCTTGGGTTTGTTTATGGAAAATTTGCTATTTGCTTCCAAAGGTTGACAAAAATGATCCCAATGCAACAAAAACATTGAATAGGCTGGAGGCAATACAAAAAACTTGCAGGAAATCTGGATATCTAAGCAAAAAGTCTGTCAATCCTTTTCTCTTATTTTTTTAAATTTATCAAGCTACCCTCATAGGGGTTGATGTACCTTTTTTTTTTTATCTGACATGTTACTTTTCTTTGTTCTATCAGAAAATCTTACCTAGTTAGGAGTGAGCCAGCGTATAAATCTGTTGGGGTGAGTGAGTTTCTAATGAAATAATAAAGTTAGTTTTCTTGTCTGCCATGTTCAGCTTCACATCACACGATGAAAAATATCCTCAACTTATCCATTCTGCATTAATCATCTTCTTTTCTTTGTATCAAAACATGCAAATAACTACTAGGAAACTCATGGTAGCTGTGGTGAAGTTATCTTTTCACATCCCCTCTTATCAGTTTAAGATAAATGAGATAGTCCAAACGTGGTAGTTGGATGCACATTACCTACACTTAGGTACATAAAGTCAACAGATCATCGTTTGATTTCTTTTGTTGTCTCCATGCAGGTTGTTCTACTTTTCATTCTAATCTCTGTCCTCCTCACGTATCTTTCTGCAAATCGACAAGTAAGTGGCACAGAAGTTCATAATCACAAATATCAGACTCTTTCGGATAAGATCTTCAAAATCTTATTCGAAATTTGTGCAGGGTGCTTAAGCTCGTGGACTTCTTCCGTGCTTGGAAAGCTAACATGCCTTTATCTGTATCTGTTTGCCTTCCTGGATTGCTTGTATACCTTATGTATTGCTGCTACACTTAACCAGGAATGTTATTTACCCACTTTATTTGCAAATGAAATGCCAATAGCTATCAACCTCTTCCTCACCAAGTTCAAGCTTTCTAACTAGCTCTAGCAGTTTTTGATTCTCTCTCTGACCCAAGGCACTTGCAGCTAGTCAGTGCACTTGAGAATAATTCTTTACTGTGCCAAGTTGACCATATCCCTTCATTCTGAATGTTTAAAAGTTTGGATTGCAAGGAGAAGCTTGAATTGCAATGTTGAATTAAATTAGGATAAAGGAAATTAAACCAAGTAAATGTTCATAATAATGATTGCGATGGAAGGATTCTATGCACTATCATATAATAAAGAACTCAAAGAAATCATAGAATGATGAGAAAGAAGTCCTTTTCGATATTAATACTAAGCCACCAATTCCCATTCCCTTCCTGGTGCACCAAGGTGATTAAGTTTATAGGAGTGGACTAAAATCAGGCTAAAACTTCAAGAGTCCTATTTTATGCTATATCAGCTTCAAAATTTGCAATCACAGCTTGGTAAAAACTCATGCCTCATTCTAGTCAGAGTGTGGTGTGTTTGTATGAAGGTAGAGATGAGTACAAGTTCTGATAGGTAGTGAAGTGAAGGGAACCAGAAACGAGTTTTTCATCATAAGCATGACCTTCGATTATTACCTTGCAAAAGTCAAAACGTGCAAGCAAACCCAAAAGTTTGGAGAAGCATTTCTTAACTCATTCATTCATAATATCGACAACTTTGGTCAAAATCTTACATCACTTTGTTGCAGAATTGAAAAGAAAAAAACAAAGGGGGCAATACACGAAAGACATTTCATATAACTGAGGCCACTGGAAGAAGTTGTAACATATCACAACAGAGGAACCTATGGCCTTAAATTTGTGTTGACAAAATGTTCCACCTTCAACAGCATGTGTTATGCCTCACAAAGAAGACCGTACAACTTATATTTCAATTCAGAAGCCAAAACCATAAAAGCACCTTAAAACACTTCGGCGATTTTGCTTGCTAAGACACGTTCCCTTCTTTCAATGTATCCAAATGGGAACCAACCTGCTTTTCCTTTGCATTCTCCTTCTGCCCATCCGTTATTTGACACCTGTAATGTAAAGAGAATAGAACAAACTTTTTAACAATTTGCATTAAATTTCAATTGACAATACAAAACGTTCAGATGCAAGAGGCCATCCCAAATGCAATTTCACAAAAGTTTGGACCTTTCGCACAACAACATAGTCACCAACAGATAAAGTCAACTCCACATCAGATTCAGCGTGGTAAGGATGCATCACCTGCAGTATAATGCAATACATGACCATAAAAATAAAACTACCATAAATTGTGTTGGATCGTTCATGGTAAAATTATAAGTATCAAGGGGGTAATTTGGATACTAACCTCCCCTAAAAAGTAACCCATGCTGTCTGTTGAACCATTGCTTGTTTGAGAAGCATATACACCGTTTACTTCTTCATATGGTGGAGGTGGAGGCATATTGTTCTCTACACTTGGGGTAGGTGGTGCTTCAATTCGTTGCCGTTCTGCTATCATCTATCAATAGTAACAAGCCGCGGATGATGGTTGAAAATGGAAGTACGAAACAATATACGACCTCCAATTGTAGCTAAGCAAATAGTGAAAGGGAATGCTTGGTGAAAGGACAAAACATCACAGACACATACCTCGCCTTCAAGCTGATCAAGTATCTGAAGGACTCTCTGATGATAAGTATGTTCTGCTTCAACCTTCAAGTTAACAAAATACAGAAGAATAAAGCTTCATTCTGACCTCCTCATAGCACAAAATCCAAACTTAATCAAGTGTATGGCAAAACTAGAAGATATTTCACCATACCATAGCAATAAGACGCTGTAGAGTCAACCTCTGTTGTTGAGCTTCAACTGCAGCCATTGCAGCAGCAGCTTCTTTCCCCAGTATTGCCATGTTTGATTTCAGATCTTGCAATTTTGTTTCTGCTGCTTCTAATTTCATAACAAGCTCATGATTGCCTGGCATTTCTCTGACCTTCGCCTGACGTTTAGAAACTTCAATAGCCTGTATAGGTTCAACAGATATGTTACTGAAAGAAGATCTGAAAACTTACTCAAGCTTCATGGCACCAACAGTTTTCTCATTGATATGTATAATGACCCATAGTACACATTTGATTGTCCAGAAAGGAGCAGACAAGAAAAGAATGCATGACGGAATTAAGAAACGCAAAAGATTAACAAATCAAGCTCATGAAAGTCAACACATTTTTACACGTACAAAATTTCATGAGTTGGCAAGTTTATCACAGGAATACCTGGGATTCAGCTTCTTGTCGCATTCTGTCGTAACGTTGAGCAAGATGTCGAGCATCCTCCAATGGAGCACCCATTACCATTGCTCTTAATGGCTCTGCAACCTAACAAATAAAACACCATATACTCAAACAAGCATCTGGAGAAAATGGTCCACAATTTACAGAAGTTTAAAAAATATATTAGTAACAAATAAATAGGAAATGATAGGATGAAACAAAAAAATAAAATGCCACTTAAGGTACACTTATTTAGCATTTCATGTTCTATTCTATTTAATTGATTCCATCCCCTGGTAGCAGTACTTCCATGTCATCTACAAGCTGACACCGTGGAATGAAAATGCTAAGGGAAGGCTTAGATAATTGACTTTATTTGCAAATTTGAATAAAATAAAAAAATCCTAGTCCAGAGTTTGATCTATTTGTTGATATTATAAAGGAACAACCTATACCAGTGCCACAGGTGAAGTTGGATTAAGGATGTAGAATATGTGTTTAAATCGGGAAACAAAGCCAAATTTATGGCTATGTTAGTAACAGATTCAGGATACATACTGACTGGAAGCAAAAATCCAAACAAGTAGAGTTACAAGTATTCACCCCACACTTGCAGACTAAAAAATAGAATGATGAATATCTATATTAAAGGGTATAAAACCAACTAACCACACCTGTGTACCAAGGGCTTTCAACAAATTTCCTCGTTCCTTCTCCATTTGAGCACGAGCACGTCCATAATTTAATGCAGCCTTTGACAATGTATTACCGCTGGTACAAGTATTTTCAGAACCATACTTTCTACTATCTTCAGATATCTTTGTCCCTGTTGAAAACAACAAATGAACAAAATACAACGTTAATGCCTTGAAAGCCAGAGCTCAATGTTGGATAACAGCAACAGTAATGTGGATCCATTTACCGATTTCAACTTGTTTCGATCCAGTGACGATATACCCCTCCACACCACGAACAATATCCCTTTGAAAATGCTA
This sequence comes from Erythroxylum guanchezii, assembly GCA_025629825.1. Lineage (NCBI taxonomy): Eukaryota > Viridiplantae > Streptophyta > Magnoliopsida > Malpighiales > Erythroxylaceae > Erythroxylum > Erythroxylum guanchezii. The sequence continues at coordinate 39,599,643 of JAOTAX010000197.1, forward strand.
CCAAAAAAAAAAAAAAAGCCATCACCGTCTGCTCAAAAGTGGAATACTAAGGTATTAAGCATGCATTCAACGAGTAACAACCTTGCCAGCGCGGGTCGAAATGAAGAGCTTCTCAAGCTTTTGATGTTGAGATAGTTCTGCTTCATCAGTAATAACCGTGTCTGAACTTCCATACCCAGAAGCCCCAAACTGTTTCAGAACAGCCTGAAAGCCAAAATTCATCTATTTTCACCCAAATACTCAGGTTAAAAAAAAATGTTCATCAAGCCTATAACACACATAACACTGCAAAACTATCAAAGTCACAATTAAAACCTTAAATCAACAATAAATGCAACAATCAGCATCCAACGTTCCATCTCACGTTGACAAAATCATCAACTTTTTCTCTCTACAATCGAATACTCACCAAATCAATCAAAAGAAACCAATCGAAACAAGAAGTGACTCACAGATCAACAATCAGCTCGGATCAAGGGAATAGAATCCCCAAACAAGAAAAATTAGGGTTGTGAATTACCTGCTGTTGCTTGGCTACCTGTTCTCGAAGCTTCGTGGCCTGTTTCCTTATAGCTTCCATCCAATATTTGACAAGTTATCTATCATCGACAAGTTTCGCGTGACCCCTATTCGATCTGATCTCGGAGGGCCGGGGCAGAGACAAGAGAGTGCTTTGGTCTGGTCGATTGGAGACAACAAATGGGGAGATTTTTACAGTGACTTTGGTCCGAACCCCAAAAAATTGAATTTCGAATAGGTCGAGGAGGAGCGTGACACGTGTCGGAAAAAGAGTGTGGTTTGATGGAAAATATGTATTTCACATTTTGATAATATCAATTTTGCTCATTTATTTATTGTCAGACAGTTTTATTTTATCTCAAAATATTAAAAAAAATGAAAAATTTAAAATTAGAAATTAAACCGATAAAATAAGAGATTTAAAGTTTAAAAAGCAAATCGGTATTAGACCATCGTCTAAAGACTAAATGAGATTAAGGAATTTGATATATGATTGAAAAATATTGTAATTAATTATCGAATAATTTAAAGTTTAATTTAAAAAAATTATTAAATGAAAATTATTTGATTTATTTTAATAAAATTAATTAATTTATAAAATTTATCGATTAATTAATAAATTAACATATTTTTAACAACAAGAGTTATTAAAATAATTCAAACTAAAAAGTTGAAAAATAAACCGAAAAATTAGACAATTCAAAATTTTTACCATTAAACCGACCGAATCAATTAAAATTTTTAATTATTGAAAAAAAGCAGTTTATGAAAACTCTTTAATTTGTTGCATTGATTTATTGTCTCTTATTGTTGAGATCTTAGATTAATTGAGGTTGTGTTATTCTATTTGGAATTTTATGTTGGTTGTACCTAAGAGTATGTTTGTTCTTTTGAAAAAAAATAATTTAAATGAAGGGATCAGGAAAAAAAATAGATTAGTATTTTAAATTTTCATTTAAATTTTGTTTTTTAGACTTAAATTGTGCTTTCTCACGTAATTTAAAAAAGAAAAAAGAAAATTCGTTTATAGCTACTAAAGGCAAACAAACTCTAAACTAAGTTTTTTAAAGGATAAATTAATATTATTTTAATTAATTAAATTTTAAATTATTTAAATAAAATATCATTATTTTAGGCTATGTTTAATTGGGGTTTATTAATAGAATAGAATGGAATATAATATTATTTCATCATTTAGGAAGAGGGTTTATAGTAGAATGAGATGGAAGATTAGAGTTCATATACATCTCATTCCATCCTAAACAGTAAAAATAAAAAAACTCCAATTTGAGGAGTTTATGAGGAAATGTAAAATGATAAACAACTTTATACTATATAATATTATAAACCTTTCATCTAAACAATATTTCACTATATTATATTATGAATTCTTACATTCCTCCCAATCAACAATTCTAATTTTAAATTTTGTATCATTTAAACAAAATGATATTATTTTAGATCGAATGAATATATTGGCAATTTATGAGTCCACTAAAAATATAGCATAACTTCCTAAATTTAAAATCCAAAAATTTAGTAAATTCAAATTTCAAAGTCAAAAATTACAAAATTTTGGGTTAAAACTAAATTCAAATAGATCAAGTTTGAGTTTGATTATGCCTGCTTGGTTTTCTTTTGTCGTACAGAATTATACTGGAGACGATCAGTGTTTGGCTATCTCTATTTGTTGGGCTTTGTGGAAGAATAGGAATGATTTGGTTTGGAATGGCCTTCAGTATTCAGCTCAAGCTATACTCTTTCTCGCCTGTTCGATGTTGAGGAATTGTAATAACGCTAGGAGATGTCAATCTGTAGTTGTAAATAACGCCCTTGCTACTTCCCAGGTGTGGCAAAAACCACCAGCTGGTTTTATTAAAATAAACACTGATGCTGCTATTTTCAAAGAGATGAAGAAGACTGGTATTGGTTTTGTTGTCCAGAACACTAATGATTATTGTATAGTAGCCAGTAGTAATATCTTTCCGGGAGTTTTGGATGCGTCAACAGCAGAAACTATGGGTGTTCGTGAAGCATTAAGTTGGGTTAAAAAGAAAAATTTACACTCTGTTATGATTGAATCAGATTCGCAATTAGTTATTCAGAGTTTTTTATCAAATAGTCGCAACCGGTCGGAAGTGGATTTAATTGTTAATGATTGCTTATTTCTTTGTAATTCTATAAATGATGTTCATTTTGGGTTTTGTAAAAGATCTGTGAACTGTACTACGCACACTCTTGCGAGAAATGCTAGTTCGATATCAGGTCTTGTTTATTGAGATTTATCATTCCCTGCTTGTATTTCGTCTGCTTTAGCGACAGATAATTGCTTTTAATGAAGCTTTCTCCATTTGATTTCAAAAAAAAAAAGTTTGAGTTTGATTGAATAAAACTTAAAATTTTGAAATATAATTGAAAAATATTGTCAATTAAAATTAATTATTTTATTTTATAAAAATTTATTAATTTATAAAAATTAATCAATTTATTAATAAAATAAATAGTTTTTAACAAGAAAAGATATTAAAATAAATTAAACTAAAAATTAAAAATAAACTAAAAAATTAGCCGATTTAAAATGTTACGACTGATCCGGTTAAATCTATATTGAGTTTAGGCTTTTTTGCCAAGCCTAAGGTTACTAGGAGACATCTTCAAAAGATAAGAAACAATTTTATAAGTCAAAACACAATTTATAGTTCTCTCAATGTAACTTCTAAACATCTTAGTCAAAGAATGAGCTGTTTGAATTACAAAGGACACCAAATACTTTCTAGTCATAATCCCAACTGCTTCCACCATTGCAAAAACTAAAAAGCCAAAAGCAATTGTCTCTTCAGAATATCTTCCCAACATATGGGAGTCTGTTTTCCAAACTTTGTGAACTCCTGAAGTACATTGCCTACTTCTCTTACAAAGAACATCCATTCCTGCTCTGACAAACTTGATTTTTTTTTATCAACTGCACTTCTGTATACCTGCCTGCCTTAACCATGACATATAACTATGAGCAGGCTTATACGTGACGAGCTAGCTAATCACAATGCTGAAACTACCAACCTCACCAACAAGCTCGATCTAGTAAGTTACCGATTTCTGTCAAAAGCTTTTACCCTTCTGTTCTTTTGAGTTGTATTAACAATATTTCTATTCATGTAATAGGAAATTCATGCATTACGAGCTCAGTTGGCAGCTGCAAAGTATGATGTGATTAAATACTGCATAGGTACCCTTGTCTCTATATCTGCAGTTGGGCTTGCTTCTGTTAGAATCTTGATGTAGAATTTGATCAGCAGTTCTGTGACTATTTTTATAGAAAAAATGCCTAAAATATAAATTTGCTTCTGTTGGGCTAAGTCACCGTGAAAAATTATCTACAGTTCTATAAAAATAGTCACAGAACTGCTGATCAAATTCTACATCAAGATTCTAACAGCAGCAAGCCCAACTGCAGATATAGAGACAAGGGTACCTATGCAGTATTTAATCACATCATACTTTGCAGCTGCCAACTGAGCTCGTAATGCATGAATTTCCTATTACATGAATAGAAATATTGTTAATACAACTCAAAAGAACAGAAGGGTAAAAGCTTTTGACAGAAATCGGTAACTTACTAGATCGAGCTTGTTGGTGAGGTTGGTAGTTTCAGCATTGTGATTAGCTAGCTCGTCACGTATAAGCCTGCTCATAGTTATATGTCATGGTTAAGGCAGGCAGGTATACAAAAGTGCAGGTAATGAAGATGGGAAATAACCAGATAAAGAAGACAAAGCTAACAAGTCTTCCAAAACTTTCCATGGTGCAACAGCAGTGAGATTGACCCGCAGCAGTATCATACAGAATGAGTTTCTAGTCACATGTCCCACACACCACATATAAGACACAGATTGCTGAATGCAAACATGGCATTGCAATTTTGAAAATCCA
>JAOTAX010000197.1:39630753-39652707 GCA_025629825.1 Erythroxylum guanchezii
AAACTTTCGTCACCCACTTCATTGAAGCAAACATAAACTTTTGTCCTTCCCCACGAAACATCAAGCTCAGGTAGTTCTGAAAACGTAAAAGAATCCCATCTTCTTAACCGACCATTCAAACCTGGTTCATAACAGTTCTAACTAACAGACAAGAGGGAGGAGAAAAATAGAGACCTCTCTGAGTTTTTGACCATAATAAAGAAAAGATCAATTTGGAGCCCTCAGACAGTAGGAACCTAGTCTGGAAAATCCAGGAGACATGAAAAGTAGACCATAAACTCAACCTGAGTAACCAGGTTTCAAAACAGATTTAAGCGCAGAACAAGAGTTCTCCAAAAAGAACAACCATGTGAAACGAAAACCACATTCTCTTAATTGGCAACATAAGTCTCCAAACGCTTCCTCCACTCTGAAATATGCTACACCATGAGGATGAGCACGCCAAATCCATTGCCAAAATTTTAAGAGCTTCAACAATTTCATAAGCTGCTTTGACTTATTGCAGAGTACCATTAGAGTATAAAATAACACCAAATAACCCACACAACATGAAATTTTCAAATAAGAAAAAGGGGATAAAGGCTTTGAACATTCTCAAAAACAAATCACGGATTTAACAAGGTTTGTTTCCACTAAAAAGTACTCTATAAATAAGAATGCACCAAAATAGATATAACAACTACGAATTATCTACCAACCAATGAATTATCATCCTAAACCCAGAAAACCGAAAATCGCAGTGACCCTGTAATCGAACACCGAGATTTAAAAAAAGCCCACCAATCCTACATCAAAACACAAAATTGCAAACCAAAATAGCATAAACAAGATCCAGATATCACAATATAATGGGTAAAAGATGATATTTCAAAGCACTCCACGCCTTTTTGAAAACGATTACACTCAACCCCATAACTGAAACAAAAGAATGTTGAAAGAGATCAAAGGGACAAACCTTAGGGTTTACGAACTCAGCAACGTTACGGAGAGCGTGTACCGTCTTTGAAGAAGCAACACTGTACGGACGCGGAATCTGGGAATCTGGGGATGATTATTGATTAGAAACAAAAGCTGCTTTGCCCCTTGGCGTGACTTCAGTACAATCAAGGGTTGAACAAGGCCACCCATGACCCGATTAATCAAAGCCTTGGAGGCCTAATTGAGGTTTGTTAGGTTTTGGGCTTGGAACTTTAACAACAAGCGTGCGGTAGCGTTGCTTGTGAAAGAATAGAATTTAACGTATCAATTTTTTATTTTATTATATTTGCAAAAAAAATGATATGAATTAATTCGTTATTAATTACTTTTTCCTAAATAATTTAGGAAATTATAATATTTAAGCACATAATTTTTATGGATTTTTTATATTGTTTTAAAATTTTAAAATAACATATTTTATTTTAAATGTTTAAAATAAAAATATATTATTTTAAAATAAATATTGAATTATACATAAATGTTTAAATTCAATATTTATTTTAAATAAGGTGTGAATAAATTATATTTTCAAATATAAAAAACATATATTTTGATTAGTAAAGAATTATTAAAAATATTAAATAAATATCAAAATTATAACTTATTATAAAATTAACTATTAACTTTAGCATTGATCAATTCAAATAACATGTGAATTTTTAATGTGTACAATAATTAATAAATTAAAATTTTTAAATTTTTCTAAATAATAAATTAGAACATTACAATGTATTTATTAAAAATTCATATTAACCAAATTAATATAGGAATTAATCTTAGAGTTATATGTGTAATAGATTGAAATTATTGATATTTAATTAATATTTTGATAGTCATGTATTAATTATATCTTCAAAATCAAAAAAAATATATAGAATCGATAACCATTTATGAATAAAGTAATGGATAACTAGAGTTGCCTGCAATGTGATAATCAATAAGAACCCTCAAACATAATCAAAGAGGCTAGAGGATTGCCACAACGATATCTTATTATTAGAATTTTGAATATAGGTACAGTATATAGTTCATTAATAAGAATTGAACTTAGGTTAATCATTGTCAAAAATGAATAGAACTAGTCATTTAGATAGTTGACTCTTATCATTTATAGACTCTTTAACATTTCCATATTTAGTCAATATGAGATACTCTAACACTCCACTTCAAGTGTAACTGAGATTGAACATTCAGTTGCCACTTGAGAAAATGCAATAGTAATCGGACCGGACTGTTGGGACTGAACATCCAGACGGACAATTATTGGCTCTGATACCATATTAGAATTTTTAATATGAGTAGAGTGTAGAGTCAATTGACAAAAATTGAGCTTGAGTCAACCATTGTCAAAATGACTAGAATTAGTCATTTGGATAATTAACCCTTACCACCTATAAACCCTTTAAAATTTTCACGTTTAGTCAATACGAGATACTCTTACACTCTCCTTCAAGTGTAACTAAGACTGGACATCCAGTTATCACTTGAAAAAATACAGTGATAATCGAACCGGGCCGTTGGGATTGGACATCTAAACGAAAAATCATCGGCTCTGATACCATATTAGAATTTTTAATATGGGTAGAATGTAAAGCCCATTAACAAGAATTGAACTCGGATCAACCATTACCAAAATAACTATAAATAATCATTTGAATAGTTAACCCTTACTACTTATAAACCCTTTAATATTTTCATATTTAATCAACATGGAATACTCTTACATTCATGTCCCCTCTTCTATTTTCCATAGCAACGGAGTTTCTAAACAAGCTTTTTGGTCAGGGTGATAGAAAGGAGTTCCTTCCTTAAATTGCTAAACATAAATATTTCAACAACCAAGATCCATTTGAGTTTAGAGCATCACAAGATTGAAGAACACATACCTCCAACACTTGGCATTTGACTTTGAAGTTCCATGCTCCAACAAACCTATCAAAGAGAAAAACAATACAAAGTACAAGCCTTTGCTAGAGAGAGCTTATGGTAGAATACCCTTTTCTTCTTTCTCTCCCAATAGACAATGTATTGCTTGAAAACAACCACACCCTTATGTCATGTATATGACATGTTCTACCCTAAGGGGTAGAATATTGGGCTAATTGTCTCATTACTAATGGGATGATATGGACTATAGTTTAATGGGCCAATATATAGTGATTAGGGTACTATCATGTGCCTCAAATCCAATTAGTAAATTAACCATCCCATTATGGTTATTAATTAGGCAATTCAATTGTGGTTAGACATATGGAATTAAATTATGATTATATTAGTCCACTAATAATGTATTATTTCTAACATAAATTTCACTTTAAATACAGAACACGTGGAATCCTAAACTTCAACTTTGCAGAGGACCTATTTTTGTTTCCCAGAACTGATCATCACTCCATTATTTTGCTTGTTACAACTATAAAGACATTCATATATGTATTGAGGCGAGAAGTAAATAATCAAAAGAGTCAACTATATATGTCTGCTAATGCATTCTAAAGGGTATTGCATTTACCTTTTACGTATCTTGAAATACCTGTAAACTTCATAAAGCACAAATATTCAGAATTCAAACCACTTGAAGAGAAGATTGGCAAAAAAATTTAGAACTGGAGTACTAAATGCCTTTCTATGGCAGATCGTATACGGTTAATTGATTATGTCCATTTTTTTGTTGCTTATGAGTCCTAAGAGGGTCTCAACTATGGGAAAACAACTTTAAGTTATCCACACTCAAACTAATCCCCGCTCGAACCAGATAAACCTTTTACGAGAGGCAAGACTGGTCTCACATTTGGTATTACCAATTATGGTAATAAAAGCCATTAATAAGATCTTGAGAGGTTTCTTGTGGAATGGAAATAAGCATTGCAGGACTAAAGCGAAGATCAAATGGACTGATATATGTAAGCTTAGAAAACAAAGAGGTAAGCCTCGTACCGATTCAAGTAGTCAATCACATAATGTTAACCCAAAGATTTTGGAGGCTGGGATATGGAGTGGATATCTAATAAAGGATAACATCTAGAATGGCAAAATTCCAAAAAAGGGACAAAGAAGATAATCAGACCTCATATAAGACATAAGGTGGGAGACGAGAAAGAAACAAGTTTCTAGTTTGACTAATGGTTAGAGATAGGAGTCTTACACGAGCAGCCACAGTTGTCCAACTTTATGTGAAATACTTAGTCGACTAATTTAGTAGCGCGGTTTAATTGTATTTTTAAAATGTTTTTAAACAAGAATCAAAATTGCAATTAATGCTTGTCTAAAGGGGATAATATTGGACAATTTTGACCTTTTGCATAAAGTTAGACAACTATTAATTACATTTTTGGTTTTTAATAACTTATCAGTTAAATTATGTAATTTGATTCAGATAAAAATAATAAAGTGACCAAATAAATGATCTAAATCAATGAGTCGAAGTCTGCATAAAAATACATCCGGATCAGTATGGACTAGGCTTATATCGGTCTTATGATAGGGAAGCCCAATATAAAAGCTATATATAAAAGTTAAGGTCTCCTGTAATTACTCATATAATCAATCGTAAGTATAAGAATTCTCTGATCTATTAAGAGAACTTACGTTTAGAGAAAAATATAGAAAGACTTTTCCGTGTCCTATAGAGGAGTTCCTATAAAGACAACAGTAGATTTGTGTTCGTTTTAACTTTGAAAAGCTCGTTTGAAATTATAGATACTAAAATAAGATATTTTTATATTTCTTCATTTCTTACTCTTTCACGTTCGATTTAAAATACATAATTAAGGTATTGTTACGTATTACGGCCAAGACTCCATAGGCTATTCAGTAAGACCTAAGCAACAAGGAGATCATACACAGGTGAAAACACTCCTACTTAATACCAATCTTTCATATGAGAAAGATGAAGCGACATGAATGAGCACTTAAAATGGTTTGTTCACTGAAACCTATTGTGCGGTTTGGAAAACAGAGCAAGCTGATATGGGGCGACAAAATTCTCCAACAAAAGCAAGACTTTGTTTATTTGATGTAATAATGCATTCATCCCTGAAAGCACATATCCGTTGTAGTCTAGTCGGTTAGGATATTCGGCTCTCACCCGAAAGACCCGGGTTCGATTCCCGGCAACGGAATTTTAATGATTTTTGCCTCCAAATCGAATTGGGAATACGCAAAACCCTATCTAAAAGCCATCCATTTTTTGATTTCAGTTTGGTATTTATCTTAATCGAGTCCAGTTGGCCGACGGTAATGTTCCGCTTCTTCTCTCCTTTTTCTCTTTAGACAACCGACTTTTGTTGGTTCAGTGAACTGGTGTCTTATCAATCGTAATCGAATAGAAGTTGGAAACTTGGTACTAGGGTTTCAAAGTGGTTCTGGATTTTCTTTTCCATTTGAAATTTCATTGGTTGTTAGGTCTGTAATCATAAATTTTGACGTTTGAATGGAAAGTTGGAAACTTGGTACTAGGGTTTCAAAGTGATTCGGGTTTTCTTTTCCATCTGAAATTTCATTGGTTATTAGGTCTGTAATCATAAATTTTGTTGTTTCTCTTTTTCACTCTCGTCCCCTCCAAAAATTAGGAATCCTCCTGGCGACAACATGCATCTGTGTGTGTCCGTTAATTATGAACTGAGCGATTAGGTTGTTGACCCTTTTGAAATCAGGTGTAGTTGGGTTTATATTTGATTTGAAGTAGGTTTTAATTGGTTTTGTACAATTGGGGATTCAGGTGTCAATGTTTTGTCGGTACGTTAGCCATGGCTTTTGGTGCTGAGAAGATGGAAGGCTCTATTGCTTCTCTTGTTCATGGTTCTTCTATCTCTAGCCAGAATGGAGACCCTCTTTCTACTGAAGATTTAGCTTGGGTTGATTCTTGCTTGGTTAAAGACCCTGAAATTCCAGGTGGGGACTGGAATTCTATCACAGATGCTTTGATCAAAATTCTTTCGCAGCAGGGATCACACAAATCTACTGTTCCTGAAACTAATAGCTTTCTTGATGGGAATGATATGGGAATGGTTCCTATTGGTGAAGTAGGGTCATCAAACTTTGTTGAATCTGAAGGAATAGAGCATGAATCTATTCCAGCAATTGAAGAAACAGGAACAAGAAGTGATGAGTCTACGATCGAGAATGGAACAAGCGTTTTGTTTTCCCAACTTCTTCCGGAACATCTCTCGGAAACTTCAGTAAAAGATCCTTTTTTGCTAAATTACAAGGAGGAAAGTGCGGCAGCAAATGATTCTGAAGATTCCGAACTTGATGTAGGGTTGACAACAAATGAAGAGCCTTTCACTAAGGATATCTTTAGGGTTTGGGACTTGGGAATTCCAGAGGAGGAAGACGAGCTAGAAGATGAGCTTATTAAACAGTTGAAGAAGGCTCTTGCTGGTTCAGAGGCGTGGGAGGATTTGAAAGAAGAGTCAGTTGACAGTTTAGTTAGTGGAATTTCTGATCTTTCTTTGTATTAACAACATACACTTCAGAAATTCTTCATATCTATTAAACTATCTAACATATTGTTGCCACAACTCAATATTGCCATGTAGCTATAGAACGGTAAAAGCCTCTGCCCTTTTCTTACTTTCATTTCTATCATTTTTCTTTGGCTGAGCTGCAATGTCGGGAGTTCCTCCACTTATTGCTTGTTGATTTTTTCTTTCTTTTCTTGAATCTTTTGCTACTTTTAGTTTGTAGTGCGAGACCTGATATTCAAAGAGATGATTCTGTACCATGAACTGTTCCTTAAAGTGGATATCTGGGCTAGGATGCATCTTCAACTGGGATGTGAATAATTGGGGCTAATATTATGTTTTGTTCGGTCTGAGAATAGTGAGAACCAAGAACAACTGCTTCAGAGCCCTTGTGCCTGTACTTGGCTTAAATCTGTCCTGTATAAGTGAGTCACATGAACTAGGATTCCAATTTGGCATCAATAATTTGATTCTTTGTTCTTCAATTTCCCGAGATTCATTGTATTCAGAGCAAATTTATGTTCTACAAATAGGATTGGCAAAACCTAACCGGATGATTAGGTTTCAGGTCGAGTTTATGCTTAAGTCGGTTCGGTCAGAACAAATGTGATTTGACTCAATCTGATCAGATCAAGTTCAGGTTGTAAAAGAAAGGGTCGGGAGCCTGGACATGTAAAGAAACTAGAATTTGGAGCTAAGCAAAGACTAAAATCTGAATAAACCTTCGAATACAGCCAATAACTCTCTGTGCAAAGCAAATACAGCCATTGAGGTGGGGTTCACAGAGCACTGAACCACGACCGTCGATCAAATGAAGCTAAAAAACAAAACGAAGGGAGACCAGAGCCTCACGTTTTACTTGTCTGGATCCAGAAACGCACACCAAACAGGAAGCTGTAGAGCAGGAATTTGATTCATTTGTCTCTACTTGTTGGCACGACAAGTAAAAAATCTAAGCTTTTTATGACACCATAATTCCATTTTTTTAAAGGTGAGAATAAAAGCATCCATTTCAACCACACCTAAGTATCCCAGGTGTGCAATCTATCATCCAAATGGCGGAACCCAATTGGCTAGCTCACGGCAACCTCAAATCTGACATCTTTTGATAACCACACTGTCCAAATATAAATACAGTGTGCATGGTTACGTGTGGTGAAGAGGCTGAAGACAAGAAGAGGAGATAAGACTGTAAACCAATTCTAGTGTAAGGCCACTCTTTTATCTTCTGCATTTGTTGCCTTAAGCCTCTAAAACTTGGAAAGAAAGAGCAGAAAATGGCCTCAGCTTCACTCCTCAAGTCGTCACCTGTCCTTGACAAGTCTGAGTGGGTCAAGGGTCAGAGCCTCCGTTCTGCGTCAGCCTCCATTGTCCGGTGCCACACTACCACACCCTCTGGTTTCACCGTTCGTGCTGGTTCCTATGCCGATGAGCTTGTCAAGACTGCGGTAATTTTACTTTCATTTGCTGTTTAAGCTTGAAGATGGAAACTTTTTTTATGGTCTAGCTACTAAGTTTAAGGAATGAAACTGTGGCGTGTGAAGTAGTGACAATGGTCTAGCTATTTCCTATTCCATGGCAGATTTGGAATACCAACTATAGATGCTAAATAGGAATTCAGTCTTCAGTCATTGCCCACCAAGTTGGTGCAACCTTAGACCATCTGATATTAATTCAAATGAAGATAATGAAGAAACAGATAGTGAAGTAGTGATAATGGTCTAGCTATTTCCTATTCCATGGAAGATTTGGAATACCAACTATAGATGCTCAGTAGGCATTTGTTTTTCAGCCGTTGCCCACCAAGTTGGTGCAACCTTAGACCATCTGTGATATTGATTCAGATGAAGATAATGAAGAAACAGATTAATTATAGTCACATGCTTCTTGTGCATGAATCAGATAATTTTCTCTGAAAATATGAATTTCTTAGATTGCAGAGATGAGATATATTTGTTACAAGTTTTCATGTTTATTGTGCAGAAAACTGTTGCATCACCTGGCCGTGGTATCTTGGCCATGGATGAGTCCAATGCTACCTGTGGAAAACGACTTGCCTCAATCGGACTAGAGAACACAGAGAGTAATCGTCAGGCTTACCGTACCCTTCTTGTGTCTGCTCCTGGACTTGGCCAATACATCTCCGGAGCCATTCTCTTTGAGGAGACCCTATACCAATCGACAACTGATGGCAAGAAGATGGTTGATGTTCTTGTTGAACAAAACATCGTCCCTGGTATCAAAGTCGACAAGGTAATACATATGCAGACACGAGGTCATTCATGTACTAGATAATTAAGTGACTGAGCTGAATAGAATTTCTCACCTTGTGATTTGAACGATGAGAACAACAGGGTTTGGTGCCTCTAGTTGGTTCCAATGACGAGTCCTGGTGTCAAGGTCTTGACGGTCTTGCCTCCCGCTCGGCTGCTTACTACCAACAGGGTGCCCGCTTTGCCAAATGGTATCAAATACATAGCTGACCATGTTCACTCTTTCCCAGTTAGATGCTATTGCTACGTGGTTTTGACACAATTTACTGATAACTGACCAGGCGTACAGTTGTAAGCATTCCCAATGGTCCATCTGCTTTGGCTGTGAAGGAAGCTGCCTGGGGTCTTGCTCGCTATGCAGCCATTTCCCAAGTACATATTTCATTTCTAAATTTGTAGGAATGTCTGCAATTCAAATAAATAGCTCTAGGAACAAACAGATCGGATGGAATTGGAAAATGGAAAGATTCTTACAAGTCATACCTTTTTCTTTTCATCACTTATCTAGGGGCATTTGCCTGATTGAACAACTTTTGTCCCCTGGATTCTGTAGGACAATGGTCTGGTCCCCATTGTGGAGCCTGAAATCTTGCTTGATGGTGAGCATGGCATTGACAGAACCTTTGAAGTAGCACAGAAGGTTTGGGCCGAGGTGTTCTTCTACTTAGCTGAGAACAATGTCATGTTTGAGGGTATCCTCCTCAAGCCTAGCATGGTCACTCCTGGAGCTGAATGCAAGGAAAGGGCCAGCCCTGGACAGGTTGCTGAGTACACTCTGAAGCTTCTCAAGAGAAGAATCCCACCAGCTGTCCCTGGAATCATGGCAAGTTCCATTTGACCTTACTTGAATTGTACTTATCAAAGTTTAGTGTGTGTTTCTGAATCCCTGTATGGGGGCTCTTTGACCTTGTTTAAAGTATACTTATGACAGTTTATTGTCTGTTTCTGAATCCCTGTGTGGGGCTATGTACTCACTGTGAAACTGTCATTGGAGCAGTTTTTGTCTGGTGGGCAATCTGAAGTTGAAGCGACCCTTAACCTCAATGCCATGAACCAAGCTCCAAACGCGTGGCATGTCTCATTCTCCTATGCCAGAGCTCTCCAGAACACTTGCCTCAAGACGTGGGGAGGCAGGCCAGAGAATGTGAAGGCAGCTCAGGAGACACTACTCATCCGTGCCAAGGCCAACTCACTTGCTCAACTCGGAAAATACACCGGTGAGGGTGAATCAGAAGAGGCCAAGAAAGGAATGTTCGTCAAGGGCTATGTCTACTAAGAAGAAGAAGCTATAGATGCAGAGGATACAAGGAGTTTCCAACGTGAAGACTGGTTTCTCTCATCATGGGTTGATGCTTTATAACCTTTTGATCGGAAACTATTTTTGTTCTTTGGTTACCTGTACTTTAGTCACTTAATAAAACTCTTCCCAACGAGATTGGTTAGTCTGTACTTGAATATGATACATCATACTTCATGATCATGATGCTTTAGACTCCTAATATTGAACTTACCTTCTTCGAAATTTTCTGATGATCTCGATCATTGAAATTCTCAGTAACAATTATTTAAAAATGAACAAAAATCATAGATAGCTAGCTCAATAGTGACATTCATTGCTTGAATTTTCAACGTTAATGACATAGAACAGCAAACCATTGCATCAGGCATTGAGGAACAAACTTTGGTCGCTAAAACAGAAGCTCCAAAAACCTTGGAACTGTAGTATGGGGTGGCAAAACAAGCTGTGAGTGCACAAGTTGTGAGTTGTTTCAGACTACGTAAGAACAGCAATTCAAGGGTACAACAACCTGGAATGAACATTAAAAATCGCCAATTTTGGTTGCATGGTGGGCTCACAAGAACACCATTATTATCCTCGAATCGCCATTATTGAAGTGGAATCCCACATTTAGTTGGCATATGAAAAAGGAGAAGAATTTATGATTCCCACAAGGATAGACAAAGAACTTCATGGAAATCAAGAAATTGCAGGTGCTTACCACTGGGATTAGATTAAGCTGTAAGGCGAGAACTGATAATGTTTCTGTTATTACAAAAAAGGACAAGCTAGTGATAGTGTTTTGATTAACCTGTAATGCGAGAACTGATAATGTTTCTGTTATTTCTTTGACATAAAACTAAAAATGATGCTTTTGATACATGGCAAAACTCAAATATAACCAAATTCACAAGGAATCTTAAGCCTAAACCATGATCTGGAAATCGGAATGTCTAAAGCAGGTTCAAGTCCTAAATGTGCTCCCTTTAAGCCAAAAACATCTGCAACCACAAATCAAGAGGAAGAGGTCAAACGGTTATACAGCAGTTAAAGTTCATCAAAAAGTTCAGTATTAGAAGATTGAAATGGAATCTACAAAATCCCGGTTGCTTCTTAGTTTCTACTTGGCAAATTTTCAATGATTCAACGAGGCTAAAGAATTAACAAAGAATTTCCCAAGTAGGTTAGGCATAAGATCCCCATGTAGTAAACAGTATAATTTACCAACAAGACGAGCAGTTTGTTTCGCTTCTGACATGTTCTTCCAAAGAGAATGCAACATCCCGATGATAATATTCCCAAAGGGCTCAAATATAATATGAAGTTGTACTTAGAAGCTAAAAATACATTGGAAAATGATTACTCCGCAAACATTTAACTGAAATCAAAGTCTGTATTCCATCTTGAACTGTATGCACTAGCTAACAACAGAATTTATATACATAGAAAAAGAATAGACTTATTGTAAAACTATGGCTTCCATACACTATAGATCAGTTTTAAAATGAAACAAGTAAGGTAGATTAGAACTGTATCGAACAGAATGTGAAAACATAACCCATCCTCTATCCCCATCTGCATGAGGCTAACAACCATACCATGTGGGCACCAAATTCTTTTTATAACATAATTACAGAGTAAGCTTGTTGTGTGACACCAGCATGATGAATAATGCATAATATGACGCTAGACATTTATATATCCAGTACTTAAGGAATTCATAAAACGTTGCAATGAGCTACAGCTCCTCTTTGAAGAACAAAATAGATTAAAATCAAGGTCGAACAAATTTGCAAAATATAGATATGTAGTTTCACTTACCTTGCTTACTTTTCAGGCTCTTTTTTGAAGGATATAACTGGAACCACATTAGCTGATTCATGATTAGTACCACTTGTTATGTCCATACCCTGTTCGTTAATATAAATCTTTCAAGCATTATCATTTATCAGAGTGGATTGTATCAGATCATGCATACAAGTGAAATATTTTGATAAACAGGAGAAATGTTCTTATGTTGTGCTAACCATAAAATATCTGTTCTTTTAACTCTCAGATGTTGCACATATACTCTCACAACTACTGTTTGGGTACTATATCAAGAAATATGTTAAATCCTGATACTTGAAATGTTATGATCTGGACAATGAGACCTATGCTGGAAAAGAAGATACCTCGGTAGTTGAATTTTGCCCATGTATCCGGTGAGGTCGAGTATTAAGATCAATCAATATACTGTCCATCTTGCTATCACCGTCATTATAATTCACCCTATGATTTTGCTGGTTTTCCCTCATTGAAATTTTAGGTGGTTGATTTTGGACCGTCCTCATTTCATTTTGATCAAGATTTTGTTGTCCTAGTTCCTCAGGGCGTCCAGGTTTATCCCCTGGAAACTAGTTAGAATAATGGGCAAAGCACATCGATTTCAGGAACCTTCTCATTGAAACGATATAAAATCCAATCATTACAATGCAGAGACACAAACCTCAACTCTCTGCCTGAATAGGAGGTACCTCACATGGGTTCTTTTACCACCAACATGCACAATCATATCACATTGAAGGCAGAGGGAACTACCATCTATCCCACAGTAAAAGAAAGCTACAAGCATTTTCAAGCAAAGCAAAAGCCCTGAATCTTTTGGTACAGAACTTAAACAATGAATATCACCAGTAAAAGCAAACCAGAAAGAAGAAGAAGAAGAAAGAGGCAGAAGTCATAATACCAGGTGCATTTTCACATATGTCACATCGAGGAACATCACTTGGATCGGCAAGCCCAACCCGTACATGTCGACTGGCAAGTTTGTTACACATATGAACCTAAACAAAAATGTAAGTACCTCTTTAAAATGCCACTATGAGAATCATAAATTGCTGAAGAAAAACAAGAAGCTTACACAAGCACGACAATCATAAAGTGATCACCTGATGTCTACTTCATAGTTGCCAAACCATATTCATATGAGTCGTTAAGTCACAACTTTCGCACTCACTGATTTGAATTTTAGACCATTCTACTTACATTATTTATCCTAAACATATCAAGAGAAGACCCAGAAATGAGTTCCGGTACTTAGAATAAAGACCATAAGTTACTCAACTTGATCATACCTATATCCAAATTCAACTTGATAGCTCCAAGCAACAGATTTACTAAAAAATCCTAACAAAAAAGAATCATGTTAGCTCTAATCCGATCACCCTAGTTTACCGAAAACCTAGTCTTTTGCATATACACAGACACGGACTTGCACAAAGTAACGAGGAAGAAAGGAATGAAGTAGTCTTAACAAGCTTCACATAAAATCCATCCATTGCTTCAACGTGGATAAAACTTATATTAGTTCGGTCGTGCCATCTAAATGACAACTCTTACATGAAGAACTAAGTAATTTAAACTCACCATAGAGTATATATAAATCAAGTTAGGATAAAAAATAAAAAGAAAAACAGAGAAACTCCATATGAAATCAATCCAAAAAGCTTTGTTTCAAATACAAATACTCCGGCTTTGAGCAGAGCATAAACCTTGTTTCATCCCTTAAATCTTTCAAACTAAGTTTCAAACTCAAAGTGATCAGAAAAAGAGGCATCAAGTTGAAGGAGCAGAACCTTCTCATCACATGAACGACAAAGAGCAGCCTCGTCGGCGGCACAGAAGAGGATAGCGGCGGCGCTCTCGCACGCGTCGCAAAGCGTACGCATTTCACTTCCTCTCTTAACCTCTAGCTACTCCACTCTTCAACCCTATTCAATACACGGTTTCCATTACTTACTCGTGCCACCGCTTCATCCCCATTAGCTAAACTCGATCACTTTCAAGTCAAAAAAAGCTCCAGAATTTCGCAGAGAACCCAAATGGGTATCGAGAAAACAAAAAGATAAATAAAATAATTAAAGAAGAAGAAAAAAGATCGAAGCTTCGGAAATTTCATACATGGAAGAAAAAGAAGCTAGAGAGAGAGGGAGAGTAAAAGGAGACACAGTTGGACCTGTTCTGTGCGTATTAAGAAATTAGAGAAAGAAGGAAAAGAAAAAAAGGAACAGTTCTGGTTCCCATTGTGTAAACGCGAGTGTACACAAAATTCGCTTACTCGCCCAGAATTATAGACACGTGGAAAACAATAAAATATTAAATATTAAATACAAATTTAAAATTAAGGGAGTTTTTATACGTTTGTGTAAGTTGCTTTGTCGCGGCGAGTACACGAGTTGAGAGTGTAAAGTGGGCGAGTGGACCTGCCATGGCTCAGGTGTGGATCTTTGTGATCTGTTCAAGTGTTACTGGTGGTGGACCGAAAACAACAAATTACCCACGCGCCTTGAAGTGCTGTGCCGGGCACGGAATGTGGTAAAGCCACTACTTGGAGGTGGGCCAAAAAAAAATGTTAGGATAAAAAGTAAAATGAGATTCTTATTGGGATAAAAAGTAAAATGAGATTCTGGATTAAGCATTGTGGATTTTTAATTGGGGATAATAAAATAAGAAAAATAGACTTTTTAAATTAAGTTATATATATTAAAAATTGGACAAGTTAAAATGATAAAATAAAAAGTTTAGAGTTTAAAAGATTCAATAGTATTATATTATCATAAAATCGGTTAAAAATTAGATAAAATTAAAATTTTTAAAATATTATTGAAAGAGATTGTTTTTATTTATCAAAAAATATGAAGTTTAATTGAAAAGAATATTGTTAAATGAATTTATTTTGATTTATAAAAACTTATTAATTTAAAAAAAATAGTCGATCAATTAATAAATTGATCAGTTTTTAATAACAAAAGTTATTAAGTTAAATCAAACTGAAAAGTTGAGAATATGACCAAAAAGTTGGATAATTTAAGTTTTTACAATTAAACCGGTCAAATTAGTTGAATTTTTTAATTATTGATATACATGTAAAATTTTTGAGGAAATTAATTGAAGCATAATTAA
The DNA here is from genome assembly GCA_025629825.1 of Erythroxylum guanchezii. Taxonomy (NCBI): domain Eukaryota; kingdom Viridiplantae; phylum Streptophyta; class Magnoliopsida; order Malpighiales; family Erythroxylaceae; genus Erythroxylum; species Erythroxylum guanchezii. Next base: position 39,645,693 of record JAOTAX010000197.1, read on the forward strand.
AAAGGCTTTTTTATCAAATTAAAATAATAATATAAGATAATTGTTGAAATTATTTAAAAAATAATTTAAAAAGGTTAACACTAAAATCATGTTTGTCAATCAACAGATTACATTAGCTATTTGCTGATTCTATTAGCACTTAATTAATAGTGGATTAATATAGCTGATTTGATCAGCGGATAATATAAGTTGTTTATTTAAAGATTTTTCGTAAAATTAATTGTTTAGTTTTAACTGTTATGTATAAAATAGCTTATAAAAATATGACTTTAAAAAAGATTTATAAGAATATGAGTATTATATCTTAATAGTTCTTTAAATATTCTTATAAGAATTTAGATAAAACAAAAAAAGTCAACACCGTCATTTCAAAATTTAAAGAAAAACGTATATAATAGGATGATAGCTCTTTATATATTATAACTCAAATTTAATATTAATTCAACTTCAAATTTAAAATTTAAAATTTGTTAGTGATTTGATTGCTTAGCAAATTTTATTTGAAATATTTATTTATAATAAATTTTTAATTTTTATATAAAGTGGTATAACATTTAAAAATAAAAAATAGTAGTAGAATTTTATTTTATTTTCATTCTAAATTTTCCATTTAAACTCTAGTCAATATAATTTAAAATAAATTTAATTATTTTTATAAAATTATATCAACATCATGATAATAATTTTTTTTTAATAAATTGAGACAGTGATTGATGATTAATTGTGCTGACCCAAATAGACTAATATGGTCTGAGGTGGTAAGGGGTGTTATTGGTCAAAGTTCTAGAAGATGATGACGTGAATTTATTATAAATTAATTATGTTTTATTGTTCTTTTCAGCATAACAAGTACATTGGTCAAAGTATTAGGTAAAAAAAAAGATATGAGATACTTATTTCCATTAACTAATTTTTACCTTGGTGTATTAAATCTTACCAATATATTTATATAAATATATAGATTTATATATAAAAAAATAAAATAGGACAGAATTAAAATATTCTAACGAGAATAGACTGCTTTGACTTATAAAAAATTACATTTTTGTTTAATAATAACAACGAGAATTTTTTTTTTAGATTCGAGAAAATCTCATAAACCGACCAAGTGGACATACCTCTTCGAGAGCCCAACTAGTACATTATCTCATAGGTGGGCCAAGTGGGCGTACCTCATCATTGAGGACCTAACTAGCTCTCCACCTATAAGTAAAACTTCGGCCGTCTCAGGCTCTTACAAAAGGGGTTAGCATGGAATTGAACCTAGAACTTAACTGAAGCCAAGTGTCGCTCTCAACCATCGAGCCACACCCTTTGAGGTCAATAACAACGAGATGGTAATATATGATAGTGAAATATCAGCAGTGAAGGAATCACAAAAGGTTTTTTAAAATTATTGTTAACAAATTTAATTTAGGGATGAAATTTTATTTAAAAGGTATCTTAAACTCAATTATATTTTTCATAAATAAACTCTAAATTTATTAATTATAAATAAACATGTGTTTTAAATTTTAAACTCGTTTAAAAAGATAAAAAAGTCAACGTACCTAATACACAACGCTCTCTACTTTGCTAGAGGTTTGAAAAGGGACATAATATGTGCAACCTTCTTTTTGTATTTTTACAAATAAACTGTTTATGTTATTTGAACATGTGACCTTATTTATATATTTAAATGACCTGTATCAGTTTTACAAATTTTCCAGTGAATATTTAAAGTTTAAAATATTTATTTAATTATAAATTTTAATAAATGATTTAGTTAATAAAATAAAATTATAATGTTAAAATGAATTTTAATATTTTCCACTATAAAATAGGTAATAGTCTACCTTAAGTGAAATCAAAGAAAAAGAAGAGTCTAAGGACTTGGGGGGATTAATCCAAGACCACAAGCTTAAAAGATGCTTTAGGTAAATGAAAGCTCCTCACACTCCATTCTCAACCATCAATCTAATATCTTCCTGTTGTGTTGCGTGTAGGTTTCTGTTTTGCTCACGCTACTTTGACCATTCACATCCATAGACCTCAAAGGAGTTTCTTTTATCATATTAAAGTAAATGCAATTGTTTATTTTTAAGAAAGTCATGAATATATTTGCTCATTAAGGTTGATGATATGTGGGATTGGAGCCAAAGGCATCCAACTCGTTTTTGGGCCCTTAAATCCAAGATAAGAACTGGTCTGAAACGAATTAAGTTTGATATTGAATTGGGTCGGACTTGATCCTCTTAGGCCCAAGCCTAATCTAAAGTCTAATTGAACTCAAGGCTAACGGCTTGAATCCAATACTGCTCGGGCTTGAATAGGGTAAAGTCGATTAATTATATTTTTAAATTTAAAATTTGAAAATAATATCGTTTTATTTAAGACAATATCATTTGTACTTAAAACTTTGGTCCAAACCAAAGTGTCATTTCTAACTCAAATTGTTTAATTTAAATTCATCTAAATAACTTAGTCGCCCAAAATTCGATTAAACTTTGAAGTAACACGGTGACTTTGGGTCAAGCCAAGCCAATTTATTAGCCATAATTTGAGTAGAACCTATTAATTCCTTTTCATATATAATAAATTATAAAAGTAACAATTACAAGAATGGAATTTTTTTAATCTCTCATTTCATCTTGAAATAATGTTCTATGATTTTTAAAAAAATGTTAAGACATGACACGAACGGATTCAAATTGAGTGATTTGATTGTATTTGGGACATGAAAAGGTTTTTTACCCATAATTTAAAGATGCTTTATATTTCTCCAAATTAAAATTATTAATTTATGTTTTTAATAGAGATTTGTTTAATAAATATAGAATTTATATCTATAACTTTTTATATAAATTATCAAATACACCTAATAATTCATAAATTACAAGCTATAAGTTAAAAAAATATATAAGCTATGTTAAGAGAAATTGAAATTCTTAACCTATAGGATGTAGAATTAGGAAATAATAGATTGATATAATAAAACAATGTGATTTAAAATAATTTATAAATTCAAATAACAATATTTCAAATAGTTATATCAAAACATGTTGTGTTAGGTATCAGTTTGACCCTACTCAAATTAGACTTTATATTAATATTTTAAAAATCGAACTGAAAGTTAAACCAATAAAACAAGATGTTAAATCGTTATAAAATCGACTAAAGATTGAATAAAATTAAAGAATTTTAGATATGATTGAAAAAATTGTTCTAACCCAACAAAAATTTTGAAGTTTAATTGAAAAAAGAGTCTGTTAAATGAAAATTAAATGATTTATTTTAGTTTATAATAATTTATTAATTTATAAAGATTAACCGATTAATTAATAAAATGATTGATTTTTAACAATAAAAGTTATTAAAGTAAATCAAATCAAAATTTTGAAAAAAAAACTTAAAAATTAGACGATTCAAGATTTTTACAGTTAAACTGATCGAAACGATTAAATTTTGTAATCTATATTGTACCACTTGAGAAAGGGTAGTGTATAAAACAAAACTTATATTTACAAGTTGATATATAATCTTATGCGTCGTTTTGAACTCTTATATGTATAACACGTAGGATAGATCTTATTATGTGTCCCGAATCGCTCATGAAAGGGTAAAAATGAAGAAAATGCAGAATAGTTGATTTTGGTTCTATTTAGAGTTCCCAAGCAGTTTTTGATACCGAAACGAGCCCCGATCTTTCTGGAACATTTGTGAAAGTTGATCACTGATACTCAGTTAACGTTTTTTTTTAGTTTCTTTAAGACGTAAGCACTCCTAACAGGTCAGAGGATCCGTATGCTTACGAATTACGTAAGTAATTGAAGAAAGCCTTAATTTTTATATAGCTTCTATATCGAGCTTCTACATCACAAGCTCGATATGAGTTCGGTTCCTATTAATTGGGATTTATTTTTCTCCCAGATTTTGACTCATTAATCTATATCATTTATTGGGCCACCTTATTACCTTTGTTATGATCGAATTACGTAACTTAAACGATAAGTTATTTAAAATCTGAAAATATAATTAATAGTTGTCCAATTAATAGAGAAAGACAAAAATGTCCTACAATATGGACATTCATGATTTTCGAGTATGAAAATACTTTTTAATTTTTATTAAATATAATAAACATTTTATTTTTATTTCTTGTTAAATTTAATTGTTAGTCCTGGGCTATTTAAGGCCTAAATTCGATCGAACATACATATTAATTTCAAATTAAATCTATTTTTAATATTAAACCCTGAAATTTAATTTTACAAGTCTAGAAGAAATTTACAAAGAGTCCACGTCACAGACATAGACACTGAAAATCCACGTCACAGACATAGACACCAAAATTCCACGTCACATACATGAAGATCGAGAACCCACGCAAATATAAACTTTATGTCATTGACACCCCCTTACCAGACACACACAATACGTATAGCAATCAACCAAGCTAGAAAGATGACTTTGAACTTGGAATTTAGAAATGGCATTTAGGCCGTTTTCTACACACAAAAAAAAAAGAAAGAGTCATTTTGCTTATAATTATTAGAGGGCTTGGATTGTCTAGGCTTGGCTTGATTGAGGCCCAATAATTATAAATAAAATGACATTTTTTGTAAAAATTTTCATCTCGGGGCAAGCAAAAATGAGCTAGAGCCCGCTACCTTGGGCCTGATCAGGCCTGGCCCTAATCCTAGTAGAAATTGTTGTCATTCTTACGGTATTTAGACATAGGCCTTATTTGATCGAACTTTGAGTTGGGTTTGAATTTTTTTCTTTATTTTTGTGTTTTGAGCACGGTTTGAGCCCAGCAACCATCCTAAAGCCCAAATGAATTATGTGAAAATGAAATAAATCTTATTTTTGACAATTGCAAATTGAGTTCAGGCAGCCAAACTCGAAGCCCAAATGTTTTAAATACAAACGATATCGTTTTCTATATTTTAAAATAATAAAAGAAAAAAGTGAGGTTGGGTCTGGTGTCAATCGAGTTTCAAGAAGCCCAAGCTTAATCAGTTTCAAGCTCAGACAGTGTATCTTAACCTGAGTTTGAACGTTCATTTTCATGCCTAAGCTTGACTTGACCAATGTTATCTTTAATTTACCTTTTCATAAGATGATTTTAGCTTCAAATCAAATTCGTTTAGATTATTTAAAATGACATTATTCTAATCTTAAATATCAAATCATTCTAGTTGGAATTTGGAGAAGTCCTCTAAACTCTAAGTTATCATACTTTAATGATATCAAGAAATATGAACAAGCAAAATAGACATGAAACGGATTCTTCTTCCAATCACTCTCTCTACTTTAATGGTTTCTATCTATTGTTTATGGGAAAAGTGAAAAACAACCAAATGCAAACAACCAAGTTAACTAGTTGTTAATTGCTTTAATCAATACATAATTGACCTTAATTACTAGTAAATTAATATGTGTCACGTAACTTACCATCATTACTTTATTGAAAAGGAATGTGCAACCACCACATTTCTTGATTATGGATGGTAATTTTAGTTAAGAAAATTGACTAATTAACTAATTAAGGCATTGCCTTTACAGAGTGAAGACTTAGGAAATTACGTGACTAAGTATGGTAGAGATTACTTGATTCGGTCTAACTTGACTCAATCCATTTTGAAGTTAAAATTCCTAATTTGAAACTTAAAATTTTCAAAAAAAATGTTAATTTTATTTTTTAAATAAAAATATATTCAATTAAGTTTGACTGGATCTAGCGAAGCTTCAAGTGGAATTCGAGTTTGAATGCAAAATTTTATGCCAGATTTGGGCTTGAGTTGACCAATTGATGCCCTTAAATTTAACCTTACCTAAAATTCAACTTTCACCAATTAACAATATTAAGTGATATAAGAATTTTTAAGCCTTTTTTTACAATAAACAAAATTTATTTATTCTTTATGTTATGTATGTATGTATGTGTATGTGTATGTGTGTGTGTGTGTACAGAAAGAGAAAAATAGTTGTGATGGTCTTCAAAGTTGAAAGAAGATTAAAGTTTAACTCCTTTAACTTTTATAAATTTTTATCAAAAGGGATTTTACAATTAATACTTTTATTGCATATTGAAAAATATTAATAATTCATAAATTATGTATTTTAATTAGATATGAAGTTAACAAATCATGTTCGAGTTAATCAAATTTTAGGTCAAACTTAAGCTGAAAGGACAATTTGAAATTCAATACATTATTTTAAAATTTTCTTTTAAAATATCAAATTTTGGTTTAATTGTTTAAAATAATCTATCTTAATAAAACTTAATATCAACATAATATCGAATTGATTGATTGTGCCAATTTTTTAATTTAAAATTATTCTAATTCATATTATAAATAAAAGATTTGATATTTTCAAAACTAAATACATACACTTTATTTTTATATTAGTCGGACCACATGTTGGGTTAGGCTTGGGCAACTTGAGGCCCGATTTTATTGAAAAAGTTAGGTCCAAGATCCCTTTGATCATAGATCAGGTTGGACAGTAGTCGAGCCAAACCCGGACCTAAATGTTATCCTTAGACTAGTTCAAAATCTAACTTGAATGATTTCATATTTAAGGTTAAAATAATATTATTTTAAATAATTTAAATGAATTTGATTTGAGACACAAAACATACAAAAACAACCCAGTAAAACTTTCATTAAAATGTAAAATCTAGAAAGGTCTAGTAGTACGCAACTTTACTCCTAATTATTTTAAATAATCTATTATTTGAGCCTCATTGGAAATAGTTTATCAAATAGTTAGGAGCAAATTTGCATTATTTTAATCTTAAATATCAAATTATTCGACTTGGATTTTGGACTAGTCATCTAAACTCAAATTATCATACCTAATTATATAAAAAAAATTATGAACAAGCAAAATAGACATGAAATGGATTCTTCTTGCAGTCACCCTCTCTACTTTAATGGTATCAACCTAATGTTTATAGCAAGAATGAAAAACAAGTAATTGCCAACTACCAAATTAAGTAGTTGTTAATTGCTTTAATCAATACATA
>JAOTAX010000197.1:39700648-39711518 GCA_025629825.1 Erythroxylum guanchezii
ATCTCATCAATTTGCAAGCTTCCGATTTGAGATATATTTGTGATGAAGCTATATTCGAGCTTCCATAGTTTAGAAGAAAGGAGCTGAGTAAAGAAAGTTGTGAATTGCCCAACATGAACTATTAGTCTATTACTTATTCAATTGAAGTTGCCTATCCAAAAGGAAAAAACTGGTTTATGTATATATATCGTCTGTAATCTTTCTTGTTTTTATTGTTTGCTTTAAAAGATGGCTATTTGCTGCAATTCAAACTACTTTTGTCAATGGTAGACCCTACAATAGCAGAAAACGTGATAATATGCAGTCTCCATATAAATATGTTCACATTACAGTAACTTATTCTTCTCTTACTTGTTAGGTGGGCGATTGTGTATCTAGCACAGATGAAACCGCTGATAGTCCCGATTCTCAGTGAAGGGGAATGAAGTTACAAGATGGTCTACAGAAATATTCGAATTTTAGACTTACGAATTGCTCTGTATCTTCTACGGACGAGTCTTTGTATTCTCTTCAATTTGAATGCTACAATGGTGTTTCTTGGATGTTTCACTTCACTTTCGTAAATTTAAAAAATTATTCGAAATAATATCCGGTATTAACCAATAATATCGGATACCAATATAATACCGTAACAGAACTCAATCCGGTACTAAAATTCGATATAATGGTCACTTTTAATATTCGGGTGGGAAACAAAAATCTCATCTTTAAACCCCTCGGGCAACAACCACCACCAAGTTTACTGCTACAAAGTTCCGACTGGTCGAAAAAGTAATGTCTAACGCACTGCCTCTCGCCGTCCCCGTCTCCTCCATCAAACACCCCTTCACCATGCCACCGTGCCATCTCTACACGTCCTAAGCCCTCTCCCGAAAGCCCCATTGCAACTTTGCTCTTACACCCTTGATTACCGATCTACAGCAACGCAACCCCAACCCCACTTCATTGTTTCTCCACAAGGCCAAGTTAAAGCTCATCTTTTTCTTGTTCACCACCCCAAAGACCTCAGCTTTCAGTTGCCCACTCGTGCAAACCAGTTAACTACGCTTTCACCAACATAAAGTCGTTTGTCCGATCTGTCGTGGAAGTTCTTTTCAAACTTACAAAATTATAAAATGGAAAGTACTATACTTACCTTTATTCACCTCATAGGAAAAGTGAAGTGTGATAAAACGACGCGTTTTGGGTGTTGAGACTTGAGAGCACCCGAGTGCCTAATCGGATCATACCATTTAAAAACCCATCTAATCATCTTCATACCACTCTCTTTCTTTCTGTCGGGCGTTTGTTGCTCCAGAAAATTTGTAACAAAGATATGAACTTTCCTTTCTAATTTGTGTCTCTTTGTCGATAACTCGAACCGGTGAGTTGTTAATCTCCTCGATCTTTGGTTTCCATATTGTTGGCGGTTTCTATTTATAGCCGTGTTAGGTTTTAAGTCTTCAGTCTATCGTAGTCTTTACTTTTGATCCGTTTTTTGTATAACTCATTAGACCCTAACTTCAAACAATTAGAACTTGTTTACATTTTCTGCCTTGTGTTACATGGATGTTTGTTGTGTAGCACTTAAGGTGTGTGAATTGACTTCTAAAGCTTTTATCTTTACTGATTAAATTAGACTTTTTGTTTAGGATTTTGTGTCTAATTGTATCTCGTTTGTTTCTAATTTGGTGGAATCAGGCTAAATCATTTCTGGGTTTGATCATTTTCCATTGTTTCTATAAGAACCTGAGAACACATTAAGCAGGGTTTTAAATGGAAATATACCAATCAGCTAAGAGTACTCTATTGTGGGCTCTGTAATGTTTGATGACATAGATGACAGTATTGAATAGAGCTTCAACTTCCAAGATTTCATAATGAACTACAGATATCAGCATCCTAGCAGATTAGGAAAATTGGGCTAGTAAGTTGCTCTATGCAATTTATAAAGATCAATTTGCTGTTACATTCTTTAGATCTTGAGTCAGTTGCCTAGGCTTTGACTTTGATGGTTGCTTGATGTCCTTTATTTAGTTCATCAGTTCTGAATCTTCTAATCCTTGCAAATTATCTGCCACTAGATAGATATTAAACAGCATGGTGACTATGGGCAAGTTGTTGTTTATGAGTTAAGAGGGTATGCTCCTGACGGTGGGCTTGAGTACTGGAGTCACTTTAATGAATATGGTTGCCTAGTATTGTGATTGTATGTGCGATTAATCCATCATGTAGTTGTTACTGCTGACAGTAGAAGCCTGCCAGAAATCAACTTCGATTTTGTCTACCAGTTCAACTTGGCTTATTGGTTCTTGACATTGTTGTCAAATTTAGGTGGAAAAGTGTAAATGCTAGTAATAGTTTCATTTTTTGTAGGCCAAGCTTATATTGGATGAGCCAATGTTATTATGGTGTTTACTTTCTGCGTGCTCCTTGATGTCTTGTTCTTTCCTTCCTTTTATTCTCTTGTTCTATCTTATTCTAGAGCTTCGTTTGAATTGTGCTTCTCATTTATTATTCAAATTTTACAATTCCATAATCTACTTTGTTTTTTTTTTTTTAATTGTTGGGTCTTTACTTCTTCTAATTAGCTTATTAAGTATTCATTTTTATGTTCTTTTGTTCCTTCACTGAAGCTTGATATAACTTGATATCTTTTAAAGCTCCATCTTCTTGTGTCTTTTGATTGCTGGAGACTTCTATCCTTTGAATTTTTTGAAAGAATTAAAAAATGGCTTTGTTTCTGTGTTTCTTCCAAAAAGAGAAGATATATTATATGTGGAAAAATTACTTACTGCCCAAGGTCTTAAACATGTGAATTTAAGCAGTGGCATGAACCAGGCTCTTGGTTCTGTGACAGTAGCAAGGATAAGATGGATGATGGTGGACAGCACCAGAATGGTAGATATAAAATGGAGTATTATAAGGCAGCACACTCGCCGGTAAGAAGGAGTTTTCTCCTCACCCATCTAAATTTCTGTTAGTTGTGTAATGCAGAGTAGAGTCTAAGCTAGACATATATGATTTCAGTGGAATATGATGCCCCAGCATCAGATTAAGGAACAAACCAATGCCTTAGTGATGAATAAGAAGATAATGGCCATCCTTGCTGAGAGGGATTCTGCCATTGAAGAACGGAATTTTGCCCTAGCTGAGAAAAAGGAGGCCTTGGCTGCCCGAGATGATGCTCTTCAGCAACGTGAAAAAGCCCTTGCAGAGCGGGACAAAGCCCTAATGGAGCGAGACAATGCTCTAGCTGCAATTCAATACCGAGAAAATGCAATGAACTTTCCCTTGGGAGGTGGAAATCAACGTGGATCGAAACGAATTCCCCATAATGTATACTCTTCAAACGACATGGCAGAAGCTACCAATGCGGGAGAAATGCACATTACAGATGCCTATCCCTTAACTATAGCTACTTCTGAAATCGGCAAGTCACACCATATAAAGCGATCAAAGGAAAATAAAACAGCTTCCCTCAAGGCAAATAAATCACCAAGGAAACTGAGTAAAATGGGTGAGGACTTGAATAGACAAAGTTCTTCTGATGGGAAAAAGATTAAGGTTGAATGGGATAGTCAGGATGCAGGCTTGAACTTGGTTAGTTTTGATGAGTCCACCATGCCAGTGCCTGTTTGCTCATGCACTGGAGTTGCCCGACAATGCTACAAGTGGGGCAATGGTGGATGGCAGTCTTCTTGTTGCACTACCACCATGTCCTCATATCCACTACCACAGATGCCAAATAAACGCCATGCCCGAGTTGGTGGCAGGAAGATGAGTGGCAGTGTCTTTGCAAAATTACTTAGTCGGCTTGCATCTGAAGGCCAAGATCTATCACTCCCTGTTGATCTGAAGGACTTCTGGGCCAGACATGGGACAAATCGCTACATCACCATTAAGTAGTTGCTTTCCCTTGTTGAGCTCAGTTTACCATAAAGTTTGTCATATTTAGCAACCATGTCAGAAACTACTCTGTAGGAAATCATGGAGCTTCTTGATAGGGGCTCCTTTAGTTAGAATTAGGCTGTTGTAATTTGTTTTAGTTCGTGGTCTCGATGAAAAGGGTTTCGTAATCTGCTGGAGTTTCTAGGGTGCCAAGACTTGGATGTCCAAGACAGGTCATTCAACCTTGGCACTGTGCGTGCAGTGTTCAATCTCCGGTCCTAGGTAATCTCTGTTGATACTCACTGTTGGTTCTATTTTCAATGATTTTGATTGATTAGCCCCACTTTGAGGATGATGAACGGTAAGGTAGATATCCAGGCAACCAATCTTTGAAACCCATAAATTTACAAGCTTGCAGGGATACTAGTACCTTTACCTCCTGTTTCAAAGTTCAAGTACCTTTCATCAGTCTGGTTTTCTTCATTTTTGGCTTCGCTTTCAATACCATGCTAAATATGAACCAAGAAGCAGCTCCTTCAGACAAGTAATGCTGCTATTGGATCTGCACGTTCTGGAAGAACTTGGTCAGGCATTTTTCTTAAGTTTCAGCTTTAAGAACTGCAGGTACTGGAAGACATTGACCAAGTTTCACGAACTATTTGAATTTCCAGGAAAGAGATGATACCAACTGTGACTATCTTTGGACGATCACTTTCTTTGAAGTTGCCCTGCATTTTTCTAATGATTATTTCAACCTTAAAAACACTTCTGAGATTATACTTAATTCTTGCATTGGATAAAGTTTCAATATTTTCTTCCTCCTCTATGTTAGTTGCCCTGGGAATTGAAATATTGAAGTTTTGTTTGTATTTAAGGATGAGTCGGGTTAGACCCGAGCATGTCAATTGCCTGCCCGGGATAGTGAAACAGACCGGTGAGTCGGTTATTCTAAGCGAAACAATTTCGTTTTACTTAGAAGAGTTAAGTTTTGGGTAGACGGCAGTTTTAACTTGAATCTGTGATGAATCTACGAATCCACGACCTACATATATGGAAGGAAATAGGCCTGACTTGGCCCACTAACTAAAGTTTAATCAATTTATTTGATAAAATAATATTATTTTTATCAATAAATTAGAACCGTTTAAAGTTAGGTCGGATTATAAAAATTAATTAGATTGTATTACAAAAAAACTTGTATACTAATGAGCACATTTGAAGTCACGACTTAATACTATATAAATATGTGAATGAGATGAATTGAAATAGAATTAGATCGGGACAAATGACTCGGGTCATTCCGTTCGGGGTTTTCATTTGTTCGAGGTTTTAAGTGAATATTGGGATAAGAGCAAAACGATGTCGGTTGTATTTTTCGCATTTATTGAGTTGCGCCTGACTTTGTGGGGGTTCAGACAAAAGAAAGAAAATATTAGCGGGACATACCTGTCATTTTCACGGTACAGATTGACAGGTGGTGTATTATCAGTGGATAAGGTTTACTCTTTTTCTTTGAAGAAACATTAAGGCTCCACGTGTGGTGAAAAGGTTACAGGCACTAATTTTCAACACGTGTCCCTTGTGGGGACCACTTTTGTTGGTCAACAACAGGCACGTCATTTTATGGTCGTTGCGAAGCCACGTGCATTCAACACCGTCAAATTCGGTGAGTGGGCCCCGATTGACGGAAATCAAAATATTTTTTATTATATTTTTAAAGCATATGATTATTCCCTTTCCGATGAAGGATTAGATAAAAGGCTATCTAGAAAAGGGTATAATGGGTATTCGCTTGGGATGGGAATGGAATTGACAAAAATTTTGATCCAATCAAAGTTAAATCTCTTTTGTCCGAATTTTAAAAGGTTAAAATAATAATAAGCTGTTTCAAAATTGAATAAAATTATCGAACTAAAAAAAATTGAAACAGAGAAATTTATAGTTGTTACTTTTTTGATGCGCACTAAATAAACCTTCAGACTGATGCAATAATCTATAAATTATATCAATCAGGTACTCCGCACTAGATCAGTCTTGTACGATAAATTCAATCAAGAGAGCGTAAATAGGAGGAATCGAACACATAACCTTTTAATCCCATGCTCCTACACTTCATCAACTCAATCGTCCCCTTGAGAGCCGAATTTGAAATATGATTAAAAGAAATTGACTCATCCATTAAAGAATTTGAAGTTTAATTTTAAAAGTAATTATTAAATAAAAATTAATTAATTAATTTTAATTTATATAAATTTATTAATTTACGGGAATTGATCGATTAATTAATAAATTGATCAGTTTTTAAGAATAAAAGTTATTAAATGAAATCGAACCGAAAATTTAAAAATGAACCATAAAGTTAGATAATTCATGTTTAGTTAATTAATTTTTAGAATTAATTATAATTTGAGATACTTAATTTAAAATTAATAAAATATTAAATTAAAGTTAAATTAAATAGAAAATTTTCAAATTAAACTCAAATTAAATTTTGAACTATTATCAACCTTAATTTTCACGTATTAGATTAGATTAAAAAATAATACGACTTTTTTCATAATTTAAGTTATCGAGTAATCTAATTAACATTACGCCTTTTCGATCGAGCCTGTCGTATAGGGCTTGCTTAGTGTAGAGTATCCAGTTGACATAATTTGCAAGCTATTGCATCAATCTGAAAGTTTATCTAGTACGCATCCAAAAAGTAGCGGCTACGAGTTCTTCCGTTTCAAATTTTATTTATATATATATATATATGAATTATTATGTACCCCTTAAAATTATTAGAATTATTGTAAATTGTAAAATGTGATTGCCATAAATACCAATTTATATATTTTTAATGAAAATGTTTTTTAATTCATTCTTTAGGTTCCTTTTGGCTTATCAAATCATAAAATTTTGAGGAAGAGTTAATTATTTCACTTTAGACCTAAAATTAATATTAATATCATAAATAATTCAAACATAATAGAACATATCAAAATATCTCATAAGGATCTTTACGAAATAAACCCCCTAATTGGGAGAGTGGACGAGTATGGAGCCAAAAAGTTTATTGTTTGATTTCCTCTATTTACATTCTCTCAATTGAATATGTCGTACAAGACTTACTTAGTGCGGAGTACCTAATTGATGTAATTTGCAAGTTATTGCATCAATCTTAAAGTTTACTCAGTGCACATCTAAAAGATAGCAGTTACGGGTTCTTCCGTTTTAAAAAAAATCTTGACAAAATAATCATTTAAACCATACTGTCCATTTTTTAATTAAAAAATCTTAACTTTATTTTTGTGGGGTCTTTTTTTTTGACATGACATTGAATCTATAATTTTTTAAAGTGACCCCATTTGTTCCTCTTCAACCAAAAAAAAGAAATGGTACAAATTAATTGGTTATTTTCTCTTGATTTCAATTGGTTTAATCGGTTCAATAAAAAAATTCTAAATTGGTTGATTTTTTAGTTTTATTTTTAACTTTTCGGTGCAATTTTCTTTAATAACTCTTATTGTTAAAAATTGATTAGTTAATTAATTAATCAATCGATTTTTATTGATCAATAAATTTTTATAAACTAAAATAAAGCAATTAATTTTAATTTAATAATCTATTTTTTCAATTAAACTTCAAAATTTTCAATAGGTAAAGATAATCTCTTTCAATCATATTTCAAATTCTTTAACTTTATTTAATCTTTAGTCGGTCTTACGAGGATCTATTACAAATTAAACCTTTAAAACTTAAACTTCTTGTTTTATTGATTTAATTTCCGATCTGACATAAAATTTTAAAAGATAACAAATTCATATATAGTAGTCAATATTCAATGAGCCAGCTTAAAGAAATGCAATTGTAATTTGTTGCCAGGTTAATTTATGTTATTTTTATCAAATCAATTAATCAAAATCCAGTTTTTTCATATATCTAAATGTTTCATATAATTCTCCAGTGAATCATCAACTACATTTTATCATTTATTTCCATTACAGTCAAGTTTTCTATACACGCTTGCATTCTTAAAACTAATATTTTAAAAACTAAACCGAAAGTTAAACCGATAAGATGAGATACTTAAAGTTTAAAAGGCTCAACTGATATTAGATTGTCATAAATGAATAAAATTTAATAATTTGAAAAATAATTGACGTAAGACTATATTTGCCTATCGATCAATTTAAAATTTAATTGAAAAAAGAAAATTTTAAATAAAAATTTATTTATTTATTTTAATTTATGTAAAAACGAATTAGTTTATGAAAAAAGTCTAGTAATTAATAAATCAATCGATTTTTAACAATAAAGATTATTATACGAAATTGAACCGAAAAGTTAAAAATTAAACAAAAAATTATTCGATTTAAAATTTTTATTGTTAAAACCATTTGAACTATTTCAGTTTTTAAAATATCGACTAAAACCATGCCCAATTCCAAAATTTTGCATGTCAGAAAAGAACAATCCAACATGTGAAACTTACCAAATCAAAGCTAAAAGCACAACAACGTGAACAACCCGTTGATATGGTCCATAAACACGTGTACACACGTAAGTATTCGTAGACGATACAACTCAGGGTTTTGGAGATTTCCACGTTTTAGGAACACTTTGCATGATATAAGAATGTATAATGTCGTGAATTTCGTATTGAAATTAGTATTAGTTTTGAGATTAATAATCGATCAATATCGGATATTATTTTTATTAAAAGGCCTAATTCACTCTCAAAAGTTAGTTTAAAAGAAAATATTTGCATACTATTATAAATGATTGAATGCACTCACATTTGTCTGATGTGGAATTCTTAACACACTCTTCTCAACCCAAAGCACGGTTGGACATCTCCTGGACATATTAGACAAATGGACAAAATTGACTGTCCCAAACTATTGAGACAAACGGGCTCTGATACTATGTTAAAAGACCTAACTCACCCCCAAAAGTTAGCTTAAGAGGGGAGATTTGCACATTATTATAAATGACTGAATGCACTCACACTTGTCCGATGTAAGATTCTTGACAATTTTAAGCAGTTTTTAAATTATAAAATAGGTTTTTTTTTTCTGTTTTTAATTTATACTAATAATTAATATTAAATATCTTATTTATTTAATAATAAAATCGAAAATTAAAATTAGTATTTATTAAAATTAACAAAAACATAATTTTTTACATAATAACTATTTCAAAAAATTAAATAAAAAATATTTTTGTAATTTAATCCTTTAAATATTCTTAATTTATAAATTTAATTCAATATTTTTTTAGTAATCAATGTATTCATCGATACGATTAATACAACTCAAAATTTTTAGTATAAATCAGTATTTAAATCTTAAAAATTTATAGTATCAACAATTAAATAGGATGACTATCAAACTCGAAATATTGGATACTGACTATAAAATAATCCTATTTGACTATCCGATAGTGCCACTATACCGGCTTTTGTCCTTACCCTCAAAACTTGGGAGCCATTTTTGAGGATACGAACAAGAAGGGTTGATTTAGCTTTCATCGTCCACCTATGGCTTCTCTTGCTTTTGTCCTCCTTCTTGCTTTCAGCTTTGGAATATCACATTATCTTGTACGGCCATGCACAAGGTGACATGACATCTCTGCTTCAATGTCATGATCAAAGACAAACCGCCTGTTGCTAGGAATTGAGACACGTCAAGAACCAAATCTCATGACTCTCTTGTTTGTGTAGTTTACGAGAAGGCAACTTCACTGTATGAAATATAAACATAACGAGAGCATGAGACAATGATGTTGTTTTTTACGAGTTTGAGGCAAAAACACATTGATATGATCAAATTCTACAATTCAATGCCAAATGTAACTTTTGTTTAGCTTTATTAAGTTTTCTTACATTAGTTATTTTGACCACTTAATGATTTGTGATTGTGTTTCTTCTTAGTGGAATTATGCTTATCTCTTAGTTTCAAATAAAGGGTAATTGTAAATTTTGTGTTTTCTTCATTAGGTTTCTTATATTAATTAACTTGATCACTTAATGATTTTTGTTTGTATTCCTTTTATTAGAATTGGCGTTTCTCTAAGTTTCAAATAAAGGGTAATTGGAATTTTTTTGCTAACTTTATTAAGTTTTTTACATTAATTAATTTGACCACTTAATGATTTGTGTTTTGTGTTTTTTTAGAGGTAAATAAAGTATAATTGTAAATTTTATGCTAAGTTGATTAAGTTTGTTACATTAATTAATTTATTGCGTCAATCCGAAGGTTTACCTAGTGCATATCTAAAAAGTAGCTGCTACGGATTCCTCCTTAAAAAAAAAATCCAATCAATGATTTGAATTTGTGTTCTTTATAGTGGAATTATGCTTTTCTCTAAGTTTCAAATAAAGGGTGATTGAAATTTATATGCTAAGTTTCTTACATTAAATAATTAGGGTTTTTAGTGGAATTGTGGAGTTTTTTAAGTTTTAAACAAAGGGTAGTTGTCAATTTTGAGAAATTTATGACTAAATATATTTTTAAGTTGGTGAGTATTGCGAACAAGTCAAGTAAAGGTATAATAAGGTATGATTTTTCAACTTTCATGTGTACTTGATCATACAAATAAGAGTCATAATTTAGCCCTAGAATTAAGGAACAACTTGGTCACAAAATGAGACTAAAAAAACTTGGAAAATGGAATCGAGTCTTCTTAACCTTTTGCTTAAGTTGTTGATTCTATTGACATTAAGAGTTTCAAAGGATCACTTTAGATGAAACTTGCAAATCAAGATAAGAATAATAATAATAATAACCATATTAAAGTCATATTTTAATCTTCAACAACAAAATTCAATGAGAGTTTCGCTAAAACGTAAATTTTGAAGAAGTCCAATAATATATAGTCTTACTCTTACATGATTAAGATGTTGTTTCCGATAAACCAAAGTGATATTTTAGTCTTATAGACTCAAATTCAAAGTAATAATTCATGTAATTATTTTAAATGGTCTCTCTTTTTTCTATTTTCTAATTTTGTTTCT